>JAWWLR010000054.1:39678234-39689039 GCA_035041075.1 Acraspis erinacei
GCTGTGGCGCTGCCCTGAGAAATAATATATTGAAAATTAATACATTTCAACTTAAAATCGTTTTATTCCATTTATAGAAGATCATTAATAAAAAAAACTATGACTTAGTCTAATAATTTTGTATCGTTTCTCCAAAAATTATTACAGCAAGTATTTGGCATAATTTAACATCAGAAATTAATTAATTTTCTGGTCGACAAGGTACCGGTAATATTTTTTTAAATAGATTTATTTAATTTCGCATCTACATCTAGGTCATCAGCTACCAAACATCAGTATTCTCAATATAAATTTCAATGGTCAGGGAAAATGAAAAATTAGTCAGGGAGAAGTCAGATTGTTTTGAAAATGAAGTTTTTCCGTCATACTGATTTTTATAGCAACGGTTAAGAATTCAATTATTAATGATGAAACTTATATGGGCAACTCGCTATTTCAAGTTTTAGATTCTCAATTTTTTATTTTTTTTATTTGTTTATTTTTCTGTACTTATGTCTTTGTTGCAAAAAAAGAATTAAATGAGTTGGTGGTATACACAGCCTTGTAAATTCTCATATATAATACAACTTATTGATCAATTTTCTATAATAACCATTGGACTTCACGTCCGCAATCTGTTTCCTCTCGATTTCAGCTTTACAAAGTAGAATGCGTTCTCTTTTTTCTATGATCTCAGCAGGACGTCGAGATAAAAATGTCAAGTTGTTTACGTTTGAATAGAAAATCCCTCAAACTTTGGATGCTTCTCATTTTAAGTGTCAAGAGTTAAACATTTCCCCCATTAGAATTTGACACAGTTCATTTTGAATTCTCTCAGAATCATTAGTATAAAAATAAAAAATCGTATGTGTAGTTTGTTTTTGTTTTGAAAGTTTTAACTAAAAAAATTCCGATCTAAAATTGAAATGTGGATCCATAAAGTAGTTTTATATTCCAATGCTTGTTTTGTATGCCTGCTCACATCTTTGTGATTCACCTATATTTTTAAATTTTAAATATTTGACACGAGGTAGTTTTATTATTTTGAGCATACAAAGGAAATATAAATAAAATTACACACACAATGTGAAATCTCGTTTTGTCGAGAAATATCGTTTTCCTATACCTTTAAATTATTCTATTAACTTTTTGTCCTACTGCAAATCTAGAAGTAAAATACGTATATTTGCTGAAGTCAATTTTTTTGTTTTGTAAAGTAGTTCAGTCTCTGTTAAGAAATTATTACATGCTCGATGTTTCACTGAGTAAAAGAATAGCGTTGCTTTCAATTGAAAACTCATTTTATTAGAAAAATATTTTTTTTATGTCAATAAATCTTTAACTCAAAAATTATGGATAAAAATGTATAGCACATAAATATCCTCAACTTTTTCTTCTTCTGAACGACACTTAACGGAAAAATATGAGCTGTAAAGTTCAAAGGAAGTTTCTTTTATATGCGTATAAATAATCCGATTTTTTCATTTCCTTTTCATGCACCACACAACACGTAGGTACACAATCAGGTACAAAATATATATTTTTTCTACATCTGTATAATATTTTTTCATTTATGTTTCGTCTGTAGAAACGAATGGCAATTCTTAAACAGCTTATTTATTTATTTTGCATTGAGCATAATTAAACGTACAATTATCATAGACAGGAAGTTTGTCACTCTTGAGCCTTTAGGACTTGAACGATAAAATGAAAACAGAATCTCATAAAAGCAGAATAAATATTTCTTGTTTAAGTGGCTCTGGAACTGTATTAAATTTCTCTGTCGTATTGCTCATTAAATAAGCTTTTGAAGAGGGGAAAAGTAGAATCAAAAGAGGAAATTTGCATGCGAATGGTCGAATTATTATAACAAACCTTTGGTCTTGATTAATAATTAATTGCATTTAACTCGCTGACCAATTTATTACGGAGTTTGGGTTCACAAAGATAATTTTCAAGTTTCAAAAGTAATAAACTAGAACTTTTTTTTATAAGAATAATTATAATTTTTAATGTACTTGACATTTCAATTAGACTTCTATTTTTAATCTTAAATAACTGGAGAGTGGTTTTTATCCCGAGAATTGAGATATTGTAAGAATAATCTTACCGTAATATCCGGGTTTTACTTCAATAAATTTCTCGTTTTCTCTTTGAACTTTTTCAAAAGGTTCTTTAATCAATGCCCTTTCAAATGAATAAAATTTCGAAACATTAAAAGTATATTCGAGGATACTATTTTTTTTAATCAGGTAGCTTTTATTTAAATAATATTTTTTTATGATATTATTTAGTGGCTTTGCTCGAGCTTGGCAGTTTTTGCATTATTGGCCAGAAAAATGTATTTGAACTAAAAATAGCTTTTAGTATACGTGACAAGATCATTATATTTATTTTTTCTGATATAGATCAAAAAATGATTTAATGAGCAGGTTGGAGACGAATGTATGCACGAGGACAAATGATTTATTGTTATGTCAAAAAGATTTAAAAAAATCGTAATCTTGTTCAAATTTTTCTAGAATATTTTAAAATACTTTGAAATTTCCTAGTATACATTCGGAAATGTTCCTAGAAAATATTCGGGACTGTTTCTGTAATGTTTTCAATGTTTTGATGTAATCCGCAAAAAGGTATGAAATTTTTTACTTAAATGATTTTCGAGGGTTGTTCATCATATTAGCAACTTTTATAAATATTTACGTTTTTGGATTATTACTTTTTTTATTTGAAAAATTGAAACCGTTGAAACCTCTCAAAATGGAAATCACTGGTAGAAAAGTAGCGTAGGTATTGAAATAAATACATCAATTATATCTAAAATCAGAATAAATATATCGAAGAATGGTTTATTTTTGCGAGTTAGCAAAATGAGTATGAAAAGTGTGTGTTTTCATAATTTTTATATTTCCTCGGATTCCAATTTTTTACAATGTGTTTTGTGGGTGAGTTAAGTCTCTTCAAATTTGGAGATTTTTACATACTGATCCATAAAAGATAATTTTATATTTGTCTGATCACTATTTTTATTTAAAAAATTCGAAACCCCCTTTAAAAATTATACATCCGAACGTTTTACTGACAGAATATATTAGAAAAAATTGACACGCCTGAGGCATAAAACCTTGAATAAACACTTTTTTATTTCTATCAGTAGGAAATCTTGAGCTGCTTAAAGGATGTTTTAAAGCTAGCTAAGAAATACATGTTAAAATACAGAAATCATTGAATACCATTAACAGGGGTAATTATGGATCACGGTGGTTAATCATGGATTTTTTTAATAGAATTTTATTGTACTCTCTAAGATTATTGTTTATAAAACTTTTAGATAGTCTTATTATGAAAATAAACCATAAAGTTACAGAGCATAAACATTGATCCATAATTACCTCGGTTGATGGTACTTATACCAATAAAAAATCAGTGTATCGCCAATAACTTGCTTATCGTATCCCATTTTGTAAAAAAGGGTAAACTTTAAGCGGGAAAAAAGTATTTTATGAACGTGAAAAAGTAGCTTTTGTAAACTATTTTTATTCAAGTATGAGATGGAACAAACTTTGAACTCATAATATTAGTAACTGATCAACAAGTTGGGAAAGTATTAAATGCCAAATTAAAGCTGACACATTCATTTTAAAATGGAAATGCCATCAGGTGAATTATATTAACCATTTATCCTATAATTTATACTTTTCTAACACATTTCGCTTTTATTCAGATGTTATTGCTTCGGTACGAGGTGAATATTCACACTTCAGTCTGTGTTAGAACATACTTGTTTATGCTCTTAACCCAAAATAAAAAAAAGTGACTTTGATACCCAATCCTAAACCTTCAACAATTTATTCACTTCGTACCGAATTTCACTTCTCATAAAAACTTTTAGAATAAATTTTCGATGAAAATTGAGAGCCCAAAGCTGGACGAATCGAAGAAATCATTGAAAGAATAGTTAAAGAATTTTAATTCCTCGAAACACGATAATCTGTCCGATGAAAGATTATCATCGCCATGTTAAAAACACATTTTTTAAATTATAGATAGTAAGTAAGTGGCAAAAAGACTGATGATAAGGCCCATTTTTAATATTAAAAATCATAAAAAAATACTAAAGAACTTTTGTTTTAAAACTTAGTCACTTTTTGTCATTATTCAGTTCGTACTGATGTTATCCACCTTGTACTGGTTTTCCCCCTACTTCAGAATTTCGCTCGAGGCATTGCTCAGACTTCAGTACGACTCGACACTTATTTTACGTGTAGTCTCGAAGGGTAGTTTTTTGTGGTTATCTTTGGGAAAGCACGTTCGGCATTCGAGATAACTCTTGGGAAAAGCATCTGGCAAACGAAGGGGTTAGAAACCCGAGGTTTTGATCTTCCGTTGCGGTGGTTACCTCAGCGGGGGTGAAAACGGTACTCCTGACGTCATGATCATCATCTAGGTCAGGATAGACTTTAACCTACATATTCTTCTAGTTGCAAATACGCAAGTTTGACTCCCGGCTTATTCCGACAACAAAAATTTGGCTTTGACGTATCGCCAAATTTTTCGATTTTTAGATCATTTCCACGACTGTAGACAAGCCTCTTCCTTATAGAAACATCTAATTCTAAACCGTTTGAAATTCTTAAATCTCCCAAATCAAGGTGGCTTTAGATACTTTCCTTCCAATACTTTGACTCATTGGTTAAGCAATATTCTTTTTTTTTAATTTCACGGAATTTTCATGAGCTTTAAAAAGTTTCAAATGATTAGAAATATTTCAGGGCATGTTAAAGGTTTCCAAGTAATGTTTAATAGGTTTAAAAAATGGAAGCAATTCCAAGGGACTTTAGGGTTTTTTTTAAAGAGAGGCTCTACAATCTACGTATGCCGAAAAGATCCGGCTATTCGTACCGAAATTTCGATAAAAATAGTCCCTTTTTCACATCCTCTTATTTGTACCGAAAAAATCAGACTATTTGTATCGAAATTTCGGTACACGTAGAAACGGCCTTTTTAAAAATGTAAAGGAATTTTCAAGAGCTTTTAAATTTTTCAATGGATTTCGAAGAATTTCAAATATTTCAGGGTATTCTGAAAGATCCAAAGGAATTTTCAATTTCCAAGAGTTTGAATGATTTTAAGGGATTAAAAAATTTGCAAAGGGTTTTGAATAATTTCCTAGAATTTCGAAAGATCTGGAACGATTTTATAAGATCAAAATTAGTATATTTAAAAATATTCAAAGGGATTTTATAAAATTTCGGAGGATTTCAATAATTTTAAGGGATATTAAAAGCTCTCAAGGTATTTTAATAAATTTCCCAGATTTTATGATATTTTAGAAGATTACAAAGAAGGTTTAGAAGACTTCAAAAGATTTGGAATATTTTAGAAAACTTAAAAAAATTCCAAGTAATTTTCAAAAGCTTCAAAAAATGTCGAAAGGATTTCAAAACATTCGAAATGAGTTGAAATATCTTAGGGTATTTAAAAATATTCTAAGAAGTTTTTAATTGATTTTAATAATTTTAAGCTATTTAGTAATAATATTGTAATTTATTTGTAAAGAATTTTGTAGAATTTCTCAAGATATGGAATTCTTTAATAGATCCTTTTAAGATATTTTTAAACCTTCCAAGGGATTTTATATTATTTCCGAGGATTTTAATGATTTTATGAGATTTTAAAAGCTCTGAAGGCATTTTAATCAATTTTCTGGGATTTCAGGAAAGATAATAAAATTTCAGAGACTTGAAGAGATTTTAAAATATTTTTTGAATTTCATTGGAAGTTATTTGGAAAACCCTGAATTCTTATTAGAGTATCCTGATACTTGTAAACTATTTTTAGTTCCTTGCAATTTTTTGCATTTTTTTAATTCACTTGAATTCTTCTAATTTCACGAAATTAGACACAATTCAGTGGATATTTTGGATATGTTTTTTAGTTTTTGTTTTTAAACTGAGCTACAATTCTTAAGAATTTTATCAGTTCCTTTTGAATTCCCTGGAAATTTTCTAAACTTATTTCAAACATACTTAAGTCACTGAATTTTTTGATATTATTGAATTGCTTTGAATTAGGTTTTGCCTGCCCTGAACATTATACATTTATACATAACATTTTTTATTCCATTTATGAAATATTCTATATTAAAAATGTACAAGATTATAATTTTGGTCTTTAAATATTAATCATCAGGGAAAATAAAAAATTATTCAAGTGTAAATCAGGGAAACGTCAGAGAATTTTCAAAATGAAGTTTTGCGGCCACCTTGCAAATTAAATCCAGATTCCAGCCTTTAAACTTTTGTAGATTGAACAATTATTGTTCATATTTTGTTATTTTTTTCTTCTCGTTTTATTTTTCCTTTGTCGATATAATTTCGAATCCTCTTTTCACAAAGCTTTCCCATCTGCTAGCCTAACGACATTTGTGTCGACGTTTTCTATTTTAATTTGTTTTTATTTGTTGCAGAATATTTGATTTTATTGCGGTAGAAATTATCTGCTACTATTTTTTTTGCCTTAGGCTGCGGCAATCAATTTTTCGCTGCCACAGCAAACTTTTTTCCTAGCATGGAGCACGAGTCCTGTGGGATTTTCTAGACATAGTTTCATGCCTGGAGCAAAAGGATTCCCATTCGCTTGTTGGTAAATCTGTACGAGATATTCCGAGTTATGAAACCTGATCCAAGGGAATTGTTAAATAGAATGTTTTTTAAAAGCTGTACGTAAAATGTAAAGGCACGTTAATCTTTCAAAAGCTCTCGAATTGTAATTTGTAAACCGACGCTTTAAAAAGCAATTGCAGGATGTTTAAATGATTAAATGACTTTCATATGAAATAATTTTTACTCACCTTCTGAGACTTTATGATTGAAATCTCGAACAAACTTTATCTGATTTTCTGCTTTAGATCGTCGAGCAGATTGCGATTAAATGCTTGGCTTATTTGCGAGGGTGGAAAAAAAATTCGAATCATGTGATATCGATTTTATGTTAATGCAAGTGGTTTAATCACATTAGACGAGGACCATGTGGTTCAATCGCTATTTTTCCTTACTTGTCAGAATAGAGCATATACGCTTTTCATTTATCGACGTTTTGTCAGCGTTAAAACTCACATCAAAAAGGAAATTTCGTTTAATTTTAATAAAGGATCACGGAATCTAGCTCTGCTTCTATAGGCTTAATGGTGCTTCTTCCATATCAATTTTTAAGAATTTGTCTGTAGAAAGAGTTGAATCGCTTCTTATATTATATATATCTAATGTGAGATTAAGCCGTTCTCTAGAAAATCCACCTAAGCTAACTTAGATTTTGGCAAAAAATTGCCGAAGACACTTTTCAAAATTTCTTTCTACAAACCAAAAAGGATATGTTGTGGTTTTTAAAATGTATGCACGATCTAAAACATATATATTATATGGTTTGTAAACACACACTTTAAATATTTTCCTTGGCAATTCTGTGACAAAAACAAAGTTACATTTTTGTTGAGGATTACAAAAACCACTTAGGTGGTTTTTCTAGAGAACGGATCAATTTTGCATTCCTTACAACGATCCTTTTGACCTACTTTTTGTCTTCTAGAATTCAATGTCACTTGTACCAGATTCTAAAGGTTTTTCTTTAAATGTATTAATTTTAGATCAGGGTGGCCGCAGGATACGTAAATTCAGGGATTTTGAAAAAAAACTGCAAATGTCAGGGGAATTCTAAATGAAGCATTTTAAGTAACTTTCAAGAATAATCAAGACTGCCGCATAGTCACTTTTAGTTACTTTTAGTCACTTTTTTTCTCAAATCACGTTTTAGTCACTTTTACAGAATAGTCACTGCAGACACTTTTTATAATATAAAGATCACTTTCGTCACTTTTCTTTCCGTGAATGAACCCATTGGTTATTTTTAAATTATTTATTTATTTATTCGATATTTTAATCAGATCTAGACCTATTTCTGAATTTTCTTGAAATCTTTTAAAATATTTCAGGGTATTTTAAATGAGTTCAAGGCATTTTTCAAGAAATATTTTACTTTATTTTAAAAGATTTCAAGGCATTTTTAATAGATTTCAATCAATTGAAGGGATTTCAAAAGATGTTAAAGTATTTTTAAAACTTTCCAGGAATTTGAAAATATTCCAAGGCTTCTACAAAAGATTAAAAAATGTTCAAGAAATTTCAAAGTATTAAATGATATTAAGGGTTCTTAAAAAATTGCCTAGGGTTTTAAAGAATTTCGGAAGGTTTCCAACGATTTTATATGTATATAAATCATCAGTTTTCCAGGGTTTCAAAAATATCAGATTTTATGTATTTTCACAAAATTTTATAATATTTTGATGGATTTTAAAGAATTCCTTCACCAACTTAAGAAATTTCGTAGGATTTCAAAGATATAGAAATATTTAAAGGCATTTCCAAAGATTTTAAAGATTTGAGGGTATTGTAAAAGATTCCAAGGATTTCTTTATAGATTTCAATAATTTAAAAGGTATTTCGAAATATTCTAAAGCATTTGAAATATCTTAGGGTCTTTAAAAATATTCCGAATAATTTTCAATTGATTTGAAGGGATTCCTAAGGTGTAAAAATATTATTGGCTATTTTTGAAAATTCCAAAGACTTTTTAAGAATTATTTTAAAAGTTGCAAGAAATTTCAGAAGATTGTAAAAATTTATTTATGTTATTTGAATCAGATTTCAAAGGATTCGAAATATTTTTAGGTATCTTAAAGGATTGCAAAGAATTTTGCAGAGCTTTAAAAAGTTTAAGAGCAATTTCAAAGGATTTGAAATATTTTAGGGAATTTAAAATGAATCCAAGGAATTTTTTATTGATTTCAATCATTTGAAAGGATTTCAAATATTTTAAGATATTTTTTTAAAGATTTCAAGGAGTTTTCAATTGATTTCAATAATTTGAAGTCGTTTGAATTAATTTAAAAAATGTTAGGATATTTTTTTTAATTCTCAGAAATTGTTAAGACCATTCAAAAATTTCAAGATATTTCAAAATATTTTAAAGGTCTTGAAATATTTTAGGGTATTTTTTTTAAATTAAAAAAAATTCATAGAATTCATAGAATGTCACTCTATTTTATAATATCTTAATGGATTTCAAAGAATTTATTCTCAAGAAGTGAAATATTTCGAAGAGTTTGAAAGATGTGAAGAGATTCTCTTTGGAATTCTCTTGATTTTCTTTAATTCACTTGAATTCTGCAAGATTCACTAATTTAATGGATTTTTTCAATTTTTTTATCAATTCATCCTAAAACCTTTTAAACTCATCTTGAAATTTAAAGGGAATTCCATCAAATACTATTAAATTCCATTGAATTTTTCTAAACTCATTTCAACTTTACTGTAATAAATGGAATTTTTTCCAATTCATATTAATTCTTTTTAAATTAACTTGAATTATTGCGAAGTCTAAAGAATCGAATTATTTTGAATTATTTCTTTTTATAGAGAAGCAATACTCTCAATATTAATGTACATTTGTCACTTTCAGTCGCGTTTTTCAGCCGAAACTAATCACTTTACGTTACATATTAATAGTCATTGAAAATTAAAAATTAGTCAGCGGAAAATCGGGGATAAGTCCACGAATTTTGAAAATGAAGTTTTGCGACCATCCTGAAGATTCAAAATTATTTACTTTTAAATTTTGTAAGTTTCAATTACCTCCAATTTGCACTTTTATTTTGTTTCGTTTTTCGAAAACCAATTTTAAAAGCCTCACAAATTTGAACCTTATCTTGATTTTGTCTTACTTTCTTTTTAAGATTTTTGATGTTCCCTGGCGTCATTAAGATCGTTGAGGTGAAGTTGACCAACATTGTCACTTTTAATTACGTCACTTTTCATAAATATTTCTAGCTTCAGCTGGAGGAGGATATTCGTAAGGTAAGGTTAAAACTGAAAAGAAGTTCTTATGAACAAAAAAACTCATGGGAAAGAAAAACTCAGAGCACTAACTCTAAAGCTTTGAAGAAAATCCGCCCTCGTGCCGCATTTCTCGTTAGTCGCGAGGAAAGCAACTTATCTTCAGGGCTGACTAATAATAGTATTTTCCACTTTTTCAGACAAGCTCAGAAATTATTCTACAGAATTTAAATTTAAAATATAGGTATGTCCATATAAAAGGGACCATTGCTACTAAAAGTATTTTCTTCTTTAATAATTTTATTATTATCTATTTCTGAAAATATTTTAGTAAAATTTAATTAAACTAACTAGTGTTGCAGTTGTCTGACTTAAAATGTTTCCAAGTCACTATAAAGCATAGAAGAAACTTGGAAGCTATAGAGACTGTAAAAGTCTCTTCTAAGATAAAACAGTTTTTTCATACCTTCTTATAGACTTACATTCTTTTACAAGGCTCTCTTTTCCTCTTTTCAAAGAATTTTTCTTTTTCTCCTGTTTAAAGAAAATTCCCCCTTTTCTCTTGTTTTTCACTTAAATAAGAACTGAATTAATAGAACCCAGAAGAAAATCCATATATTTTTTGATTAAAAGTTCATTCTTTTTGATTGGAAAGTATACCTCTTTTGATTAAAAATTCTGTTTGGTTAAAAGTTTAATTATTTTGCGGAAACTTTAACTATGTTGTTAAAAAGTCATCTTTATTGTTGAAAATTAGACTGATTCGTTGCACATATGTCTTTTTGGTTAGAAAATCTGCCCTTTTGGGTTTAAAATTTATCATTTAATAGAAAAATCATATTTTTTGTTGATATTTCATCTTTCTTAGTTGAAAATTCAACTGCTTTCTAAAAGATTCGTCTTCTTGGCTTAAAAATTCTACTATTTGGTTGAAAA
>JAWWLR010000054.1:39693259-39704206 GCA_035041075.1 Acraspis erinacei
AAATGTAGAGAAATTTACTTCAAACGTGGTTTAATTTCCATATTTATTAAATTTTTTTTACATCCGAGCCTCGAGTTCTAATGGATTTCGATTATAAACCTCGGTTTGCAAATTCACCACTTCCTTAATTTTTTCAATGCTACTTTTGGGATTTAAATTCTCTGGAAAACTTGTGCATTAACAATTGGATACTTTTAAAATAGAAACTTTTTAAATTAGAAACTCTTTTTCATTCAAAATACTACAATTGAAGCCTTAATTAAATTTCTGGATCGTACAATTTCTGCAATCATAATTCCCAATTGTCCAAACAATATTTTAAGGTTAGGTTAGGAAAAAATGAAGTGCCACTTCGGTAACCGCAGATAACTCAAACTTTGATCATTTAAAACTAATGTTATATTTCTACAATATTTCTATAATAATTCTCGTTTTATTTCCTCCTGAAAAAACTTGAAGCTGAAAATAAAAGCAACTTTATAAAATCAAAGTTTGAATTAGCTGATATTTACTATCAATTCCTTGCCTTCGTTTAAAAAAAAAACTTTATATGACAGTCTTTCAATGCGATTTCAGAGACTGATAGCTGAATTAAACAAAGAACAAGATGCTTTCATCGCTGGGAAACCAGGTGAAAAGGGCGAGGCTGTCGCTCCATGGGTAGGTGCACCAAATGAAGACGCATTGCGTGAAGAATGCCTAGCCCTTTCAACCGTAAGTAATTCAATTTATTACCCTATTTCCTATCATTTTTCCTCAGGATTCTTTGTGGAAGAATATAGGAATCACAGTCCATCCCATGCTTCCCTTTAAAATTGAAAAATCACTTAGAACATCTAAAATTGAGAATTTTGACCAAATTTTGACCTTTTCTCCCCTTTTTAACAAAGTTTCGGTTTTATTATTTTTAATCATAAGCAGAAATTACAGCCATTAGAAAGCAGGATGCTTAAAAAAATTCTGTTTGATATAATAAATCAACCCTATAGTTGAAAATTAACAAGGTCTTTCTAGAGGTTCACAGGCTAAAATTCTCTATAAACAGGGTAAGTAAGGAAATGTTTCAAACAAGTAGAGGGATATATTAGAGTCATTGATTTAATTTATTTATTTAATTTATTAGATCAATTTTTAATCAAATAATTGCATATTTTACACACACAAAAATAATTTGTAATAAAGTAGCTCAAGTTTCAACTAAGTATTTGAATTTTAAACCAAAATAGAACAATTTTCAACGAGAAGTGTGGTAGTTAATATTTCAAACAAAAAAGATTTTGATTTTAAATCACAAACATTTAAATTTTCTATTAAAAAAATATGAATTTTCAATAGAAACTACAATTTTCAACCGAATATTAAGACAATTTTTTACATAATTGTTAAATTTTCAACCCGAAAATGTGCATTTTTAGCTTCAGAGATGAATCTTCAACTAAAAAAAGGTTTTTATTCTAGAAGAAAATAAAATTTCAAACAAATTATTGAATTTTCTACCAAAAAGTTACATTTTCAACCAAATAGTACAATTTCTTCCAAAATCTCTAATTTAAAAAAAGAATAAATAATAATAAAGTATTACATTTTTACCAAAAAATTTAATTTCAGAAGAAAAAATGTAACAGTTTATATATCAAACAAAAATTTAATTTTTAATTAAAAACAGTTGAAATTATCCAAAAAGATTAATTTTTATTTAATTAGTTGAATCCTCAAGAAAAGCAGATTATTTTTCAACCAACCAATTGTATTTTAAACTAAAAAAATGAATTTTCAACCAAAAAAGATGAATTTACTTAAAACGATTTTCAATTTCCATACATATTTTTTTTTTATTCCAACCTCGAGTTCTAATTGATTTTTTTAAATGCTTAATTTTCTGGAAATTATGTGCTTTCAAACTTCTATACTTTCAGAATATAACCGCTGTGTTCCCTGATAATATTTTCATAATAATTTCCAATATACGACAACAATATTCATCGTTTTCCCAACAATTATAGTATAAAATTATATAATAAGACTCTGGCTTTAAAATTAGTATAAGAACTTATTAGTATAGGATCAAATTGCTAAAAATTAGTATTCGTAAATCTTTTGTTTTCAAGCAAATTAATTTTTGCTCTTGATTAAACGCATTCAAGAAAGTTCTTTGTCCGAGTTCCTTGTCAAGTATCTTTGTCAAAAAATTAGAGACTTCTCGGAGTAAAGATAATTACTTGCTTTGCAGGATAAACGTAATTTCGTGAGGGCACCACCTCCAGGCGTTGAATTTGCATGGGATTTCGAGGCGGTTCAGCCAATGGCACAAGCGACTCTCGCCTTAGACCCCAACTTAGAACAAATGAGGTTCGAACTGGTCCCCAAAGTGTAAGTATCATCTCAAATTTTTAATCAGTTAAACCAATCTTCTTTCCGCCACCTGGAGACCAGTTTCTTCTTGACTGGATTTTTTTTATTACTCAAAAAGTCTTCCATGAAAGACTGATAAAGTGAACATGGTTGCTCAGGAAATTCTAGAGATTTAGTGAATTCAAAACTGGTCAGGGAAAGTCACGGAATTTCGGGAAAAACCTGAAAGAGTCAGCAAATTTTTAACAAACTGAAGTTGAAGTTTAGGGATGTAGGGGAATTTTTCTTTGGTATTGGAAATGTTCGGGATTTTATTTTTGAAGCGGGAATTTTTTAGGTTTTTATGTTCCGAGGTCTTAGTTCTTGCGCCAAAGTTAGAATAAGATCAAGGAGCAGTTCCGTGAATTAATATCTTACAATTTCTCTCTGTGTAGAGAATAAAAAATGTGAAACAGCATATTTTTTAAATACTTTATAGACGTGTTATAGATTATTTTACATACCTCGGAAATTCTTACTGATAAAAAAAATTAAAAATTAAGAAGTTGAAAAAATTAAAATACCGAGTTTCATTCATTCATTCATTTGCTTAATTTGGTTCTGGATTGCTTGGGGACATCTTTGCAACAACGCATGTCTTTTTACTGACAAGAAAACGCTATAAAAAAATTGGCAAGCACAAGGCATGAACAGTTCAAAGGTAGTCTTCAATATTTCAGTCATTTTCAGTTTTTTTTTTTTTTATTATTTTTTTCTTACTAGTTTTAGAAAGACTTTTGAATGTCTCAGAACTTTGACTGACAAAATACTTAGATTGAAAAATAGATAAACGCAAGTATTTTAAAGGTAGATAGATTTAAAAAATTTGCTAAGTTTACATTTTTTGTTTTCTAGAGATATAACATTTTTTTTAGTGGATTTTGGCCCATAAAATATATTTTTTAGAAACGCAACTAATTGATATCTAATTCGAGAATTGTACTGGAATTTTATCGTAGGTCTCGTGACCACTGGACACATGTATTCGGTCTTAAAAATGTATGATTTTTTTGTTTAGGAATTCATCTTGTTGTTTAAAATTTAATTTTTAGGTTGAAGATGTTATTATTTTTTTTTAAATTGAAAAGTTTTTTTTAAAAAAAGCATTGTTTTAGACAAAAAAATAAACTTCTTTTTTTTAAATTCGTCTTCAAACTAGCTTGTTGAAAATTCTTATTTTTTTGTGGAATTGAATTGAAAATTATAATTTTATTCGATGGAAATTTCAAGTATGTATTATACTTTTTATTGCGATTTTGTTTCCATTGTTTATCGCTTTGATGGAAAATTGAACTGTTTTGTTGAGAATTCTTTTTTTTTTAATTAATTGTTTAAACCAAAAATTTAATTCTTTCATTTTTATATATAAAATTAATCTTTTTTAGTAGAAAACTCATTTTTTACGAAAATTTATCTTTTTAGTTGAAAACTCACTAATTTAGTTTAAAACTCGCCTTTTTTGGGTTGAAAATTCAATTATTTTGGTTAATTATTTTGAAAATTCAATTCTTTTTTGTTAAATTGAGCTGTAAATTATAATATCTTTTGGTTTAAATTTCAACTATTACATTTTCGTTGATAATTTTTTTCTTTTTTGGTTCAATATTGATCTCTTTGGTTGAAAATATAACTATCTTGTTCAAAATAATATTTAGTTGAAATATATTTATTTATGTTAAAGATTCATTTTTTTATATAAAAATTTAATTAGTTTTATTTTTCGCAACAAAATTAATTTTGTGTGTGTTGAAAACCCAATTATTTTGTTGAATATTCGTCTTCTTTGGTAGAAGATTAATCCTATTGATAGAAAATTAATCTTTTTATTTTAAAATCAACTTTTTGTTTAAATATTTTACTAGAAAATTCGATTATCTATGATTCTCAAATTGTCCCCTTCCCCGCCCTCGTAAGGAACAGTAAAATTTCATCGAACTCTCCCACCCCACAAATCGTTTTACGTAACTTTTGGATGACCCCTTATATAATACTGTATGGCTTTTGTCACTAAAAGTCTTTAAAAGACTGACAGAGGAATTTTAAGCGGTCAGGGAAAATAAAAAATTGGTCAGGAAACTTCAGGGAAAGTGAGGGAATTTTGAAATTGGATTTTTTGCAACCCTGGCTGAGACGATTTTCAAAATGGAATTCTACAGCAGACCTTATTGAAATAACGTTTGAAGCATGACTCTAGGGAAATAAATAGATATCTAAAAAAAAGTCGATAGATTGAAACAGACACAAAAGACCTGCTACGATTATTCTCATTGTTAAGAAAGTTTCCGAGCAGTAATTAGCGTACTTAATCTCTTGTCACCGATTGCCGCGAATTTCAGAAGTGAGTGAGAACAAGATCTAGGCCATTTAACTAGGTCGGGATCTTTGCGGTGTATTTGGATCTTTAAATGGTCCAAGAACTTAAATTTGCCATTCATCCTTTTAATTAGGTTCCCTTTGGTCTTGGGATCCGCACTTAAATTAAATAACAGCTCAAGGGGGAGGGGGATATTTTATTACGGAAGGGGGTCCTTCACTCATGTACGTAATTTTTGCAAATTCGGAAAATCTTTCTCCTAAAGATTATATTATTAGTTATAAATTTTATTGTTTGGTAGAAAATTTAACGATTTTTTTTTTAAAAGACATCCTTTTTGGTTGCAAATTCAACGGTTTTGTTAAAAAGTCGTCTGTTTGGGTTAAAAATTTAACTCTTTTCGTAGAATATTAAACTTTTGTTTAAAATTCGTATTTTTTGCTGATAAGTGAACTGATATCTTTTTTGGATGAAAAATATTTCTTCTGAAAATTTGAATCCTTGATTTAAAATTTCATCTTCTTCAGTAGAAATATTGCATCTTTCTTGGATAAAAATGCAACTGTTTTTTTTTTAATTAAACTATTTTCTATAAAATTTACTTTTTGTTTAAAATTCATATTTTGGTGTTGAAAAAAGAACTGAAATCTTTCCTGGATGAAAATTCAACTTTTTTTAAAATTAAAACTGTATCTCTTTTAAGAGCAATTTCATCTTCCTTGCATAAAAATGCAACTGTTTTGCTTAAAATTGAACTATTTTCTAGAACATTTACTTTTTGTCTAAAATTCATATTTTTTTGCTGAAAAGAGAACTGAAATTTTTTCTGGATAAAAATTCAACTAATTTTATTTTTTTATGTTTTTTTTATTAAAAATTTATCTGTTTGAAGAAAATTTTCATCTTTCTTGGACAAAAATTCAATTTATTTGATTGAAAATTCAACTATATTTTGTAGAAAATTTACTTTTTGTTTCAAATTAATATTTTGGTGTTGAAAAATGAACAAAAATCTTTTCTGAGTGAAAGTTCAACTTTAAAAAAAATGTGTCTTATTTGATTAAAAATTAATCTTTTTTAGTGCAAAATTTTATCTTTCTTGATGCAAATGCAACTATTTGATATTGAAATCAACTATTTTGTCAAAAATTCATCCTGTAAGGTTGAAAAAATTCGTCTCTTTGGATTGGAAATTCAATTTATTTCGTAGAAACTTATTTTTTGTTAAGAGTTTCATATTTTGAAAAGTCAATTGGAATCTTCTCTGGATCAAAATTCAAACATTTTTTTAAATAATTTTTTTCTTTCATTTTATTATAAAAATTCATCTGTTTTAAGAGAAATTTCATCGTTTTTGGATAAAAATTCAAATATTGGGTAGAGAATTCAACAATTTTGTTGAAAAGTCATCCTTTTGTGTTACAAATTCATCTTTTTGGATTGTAAATTGATTTTTTTTCTCAGAAACTTATGTTTGGTTAAAAAAATTAAACTTTGATCTTGAAAAGTCAACTGAAATCCTTTTTAATGGAAAATTCAACTATGTTTTAGCAGAAATTTCATTTTTTTTCATGAAAATTCAAATTTTGTTTAAAAATTCTTCTTCTTTGGAAAAGCCTTTTTTGGTTTAAAATACTTTTTTTTAAATTGATTTTTTTTAGCTGAAAATTCTCCTTTTTTGGCAAAATAAATTATTTTCTTGCTTTTAAAGTTCATTTTTGTTTAGCAAAAATGCATCAGTTTCGTGGAAAATTGAATTTTTGCTGCAAAGTCATATGTTTTGTTTGGAAAATCGATTTTTATAGAGAGCTAAAAGTATTACAAGATTAAAATGCTGGTATTTGTATAATAATAATCAAGGAAAATGAAGAATTCGTCAAGGAAAAATCAGTCCGTTACGTAATTTGTGTACGGCGTCTTACTAGAATGGTAATTTTCATTCTAAAAGATGTTTTCAAATTAGTTGATTGAATGTTAAATTGAAACTTTTAGAAGTGAGATAGTTACCTGCATGATTAAATTGTCTTAGAAGATTTATACATCAATGATTCATGTTCATAGCATATCGGAAGAGAACTTCTGGCGTAATTACTTCTACCGAGTGTCCCTTCTTCGTCAGAGTCATGAACTCAACGCTATGGCGAGCCAAGCAGAAAGTAACCCTCAAAATCTTACATCTAGCATCGACCAAACCCAAGGTAACACTGGTTTCATACTATTTTTTACAACATCGGGACAGGAATCTTGTTTGCATCCGTATTCAGCAGCAGTTGAGCCAAGCTAGACACGCTACTTAGATCGCATTGTAGTGCATAGAATTTTGTATGCAAATTAGTTGTCAATCAAATACGGATCTCCGCAAATGCAAGTTAATTTCACTTTCTTTTGTCCTGCCCTAATATGAGCAAAATATTTAAATATAAAAAAACAGAAAAAGTTGCTTGAATGAAATTAGACACAATGATTCAATATAATTATTACATTTTTATCAATTTCGGACTAATTGGAGGGTGCTTACATAACCGAGAAATGACCGGAAATTTGATTCAGTGACCGGGATTTTTCATTCGATTGTATTGAAATGAGTATTCAAATGGTTTGATATTTTATTATTCTCACTGTGTTCAGTAATGAAACGAACAATAAAAAAGACTTTATTGACTTATTGAGTTTATATTTAATTTTTTTTATTGAGTGTTTACCTGAAATTGAAGACATGAGTGACAGACTTTTCTAAATTTTGTTTTAAATGATTTCAAGTAATTTAGGATTAAATATCCTGTTCTCTCAAACATTGTAATAATGCCTCATCATATCACTATAATTAGCTGTTATCTCGAAAGTATCCAATTTTCAATATTAGGTCCTTATAGTGCCCTTTCTTCAGGCGATAGCCTGAATTTTAAATTGAAGATATTCAGAATTGAATAATTTCTGATTCAATGCTTCAAAATTGGACAGTTGCAAATTTTATCTTTTAAACTACAGTAATTTTTTATTTCGAATTGAAAAAAATGGAACCAAATAAAAAAATTTGGAATTAACTTTAAATCGTTTCAGATTGTACAAGTTTAAAGATAAAGCCTTAATACTTTAATGATTTTAAATTTAATTATCAGAAGACGAATTCAAATTTAAATCATTCAATATGGTTTCAATTCAAATTTTGTCTTAATGTTTTGGGCAATTTAAAGCTTGAACCGGTCAAAAGTTAATATTTAAAAATTAAAAGCGTTTAATATTGAAGAATTTTGAATTGAAGACGTTAAGAATTAAATAATTTTATATTGAAATATTCGACCTTAATATAAACAAGTTTACATTGAAGACATTAAAATTTTAGCCATTTTAAATTGAGACTTAAAATTGAAATTCCTGATGAAAACTGTAGGTTTTAAATAAATGGAAAAAATCACATGAAAAATGAGAATAACTATCCTGACGAATGGCGTCATTTTGTCCGTTAGCAAATTTTATAAGAAAATGTGTTTATTTTCATAATTTTTGTATTTCCGTCGATCGCAATTGTTTAAAATATTTTTTTAAGTCAGCCAAGTCTCTTCCAACTATAAAAGATTTTAAGAGATAATTTAATATTTTACATACCACTGATTTAAAAAAAAAATTTAAGTCATTTTTGTGTATTTGAAACTTATCTTTTTCTACGTTACGTCTAAAAATCTTTTCAATCACTCAGAACTTTTTACTGACAGAAATACAGTAAATAAAAATCAAGAAAAACTTAAAGAATTAGATAATTAAGAAAAATATTATATTAAATATTAAATTTAATATCTTTAATAAATTAAAGATAATTTTCAAATTATACCTACTGTATCTATTTTTGATTCTCATAGTTTATTTTTGTATTTTTCTAATATATTTTCGTCAGTAGGAAGTCGTGAGCTGCTTAAAAGCTTCTTTTAATAATTTCTTTATCGTGTCTAATTTTAAAAAAAGGGTACCCTTTAAGCGTGAAAAATTACCTTTTGTACTTTATTAATTATTAAATTATACTGCGAGCCTTTGTTGAAATGTTGTCATATTAAACAATACATACATATATTTCAAATATTCAACAGGCCCGAAAAAGTCCTTGCTATATTTTCACGATTTAGAAAAAAAATAAGTAATTTTAACATTTATGAGATGGAAAACTGGATGAGGACCATTTCGTTTTTCTCCCCTACCAAATAGAAAAAATACCCAGTTTTACCATCTTCATTGTAGAATTCTTGGAAAACACATGGAATTTTCTAAAAGAATTATAATTCTGGGCGAGTTATATTTGGATTTGAAGAAGAATTATAATGAAGAATAATTCTAACATGGAACAGATAATTTTGCAAAGCAATTACAATTTTGTGTTAGGGCCGGAAAAATGAAAAATTGTCTAGGAGAAAACTGGGAAATAATCTGGAATTTAAAATCATCGGTAGAGTTGACACACTGAATTGAGTCAATGTATAGTCTTGCCTTTTAATTTACAGATTATGAGAAACATTCTACTGATATGCCTTAGAATTAAAAAAAAAATAAGTATTAAAAGTTATTATCATATAAAGATATGTTAAACAATTATTAGAAGACCTGAAATTTTAAATTTCAAACTTGGTAAAAAAGAAATACGTTTTGCCTTTTTTATCTTTGATGTAATTAAATTCTAAAGGATTGACCGTGTGAGTTGCTGCTCAAAGAGCGGCTTCCGCAAAAGTGAAATTAGGCTTGCTGATGTGGGAGATTCCGTGAGTTATACTCTATTCACTGGAACCGCTTCGCGCCTAGAGGAGGGAAAAAAGCTCTCTGACCACAGCCCGGAATAGCGATTCTCAAGCTCACTAAAAAAGAGGATTTACCTCAGTTTAAACATTTTAAATTTATTACTACTCGTAATTTACTGAATGCATAGTCAAATATATTCTTTGAGCATGAATCTTCCAAATTTTGACACGGTTTAAGTAGCTTGTTTATAATTATTTAAGAACACAAGTAATAATTGAATTGCTCCCACAAGTTTTAGAAAATTGAGCATGATCTTGGTCACAAAATTCCCTGTAGTTCGTAGTTCTTACCCATTAAGTACCAAATTCACATTTTCTTAGAATGTTTTGCTTTGCTTGTGAAAAGAATTTTTTTATTTTCTCCTCAGATCAATTTTGTGTAGAATATTAATTTATTATCGTATTAATATTACAGTTTTCCACTGAAAGTGAAAGTTTTTATGCGAAATCGGACAGTCTGACCCTGCTGATGTCACGGAATTGCGTAGGTCTGTAATATATGGTTTTTCGAAGCAAAATATTGGACACGTATTTTGTGCTTTTCACAACCAAAAAGACCATGAAGATAATTTAGATTTTTTCTTTTTTTGCTAAAAATGATAACATATGCTAACGCAAGTTGTAAAACGTTTTTTAACTTAATTAATTTAACTTTTTTAAATCTGTCTAACTTCAAACTAAAATATTTAGGATTTAAATAAAACTATGGTCATTATGTTAGACAATAAACAATTATTGTTCGATTAGACCGAAATTCAAACAAGACTGACAAGATTTGCAACTTATCTTAATGATATTTTTCGATTGAACACAAATTTAATATATTCTAGAATTCAAACAATTTTCAAAAATTACCAAAAACCAGCTGTTAGCAGTTTGGCAAATTTAAGTGTATATTATTTCTTACAAGATTTTAAATATATACTGTTTTTAGTATTAATATAATTTAAAATTAATAGCGTTTGAAATAAAACAATTTTTACTTTTTATATTCGGTTGTTTGAACATATATGTTTTAAATAAAAAAATGTCTGAATTATCAATTATGTATGTAAATTTGTCAAATATAACAAGTTTCAATTAAAGATTTAAAAATATTACTCTTTAAAATTTAACAATATTTGTCTAAAAATATGTATGGAAATATTTAAAATCTCATGAAGTGTAAAAAAAATATTGCCATGCATGATAATAATAATAGTAACAAAAGTAAGAGTTTAAAAAAAGTATATATTACTAACTAGAATTAATTTTTTCTTAAATTATTTTACTCGTTTCAAACATTTTTAGTACTCCTAAAATTAAAAAAAGTAATGATATGAATTTTAAGATAGTTTATGTTTTTAATAATCGCTGGGGGAATTTTATTGACCCTCGATAATACATTTTTTTAGAAATTGTTGATGTAGGTTGTTGGCTTTAGGGTCAGGAGAATTGAAACTAATTAAGTTGTTTCAAACG
>JAWWLR010000054.1:39746392-39765055 GCA_035041075.1 Acraspis erinacei
GGACGTAGGAACCAATTTGGGTTTTCAATTTTACTTCAAATTCATCCTCCTTTTTAAAAACTAGAAAGCAAACAGGCGCGCTACGTACGCCAACATTATTTTCTTTTGTCTCAGGCCATTTTTAAATTAAAATATAAAATTAATAATAGTACAGAATTTTTTGTCTGATAGTATCTATTATCTATAATAATAGAAAAGCAAGGAAATTTTTTAAAATCATTATTAAAATTGATATCCTAATTTCAAAATAATATATTTTCATTTTCAATTTTCAACAATCGAATTTCTAAGTATTGAAAATTGAAGAAAATTAAATTTTCAATATTTGTAAATTAAATTTTCAAGTTTCGAAAATTTAACTCCTGAAAATAAAAAACACTAACAGAATCCAAAATTATTCAAAGATTCTAAATGTGGTTAAAATTATAACGATTTATTTTTCAGAATCAATTTTTTTATGTAAAAGACCAACATAAGCTAAAATTGTTCAGCAATTATTAATCATCTTTGAAATTGGATTTAAATGTAATCATTCTTGTTTAAAAATATCATTTTGAAGTTGACAAGCCAATATAACCTAATATTGTTGTACGTCGTAACTTTGGCAAATATTATTTGAAATCCAATAATTTTTTATTAAAAAATACCAATAATTTACAACATCAAAATTAAAGTAAGGTAGCAAATAATTGTTGCGAAGTTTAAATATTCTTTGAAATGTAGTGATTTTTGTTTAACATTTTTGTTGAAAATATCTTATATTCTTTGAAATCGAATCATTTTTTATTTTAAATAGCGAAAAATTCACCAAAAAATACTAACACAACATAGCAGAAAATTGTTCAAAATTGTTAATCTTTTTGGTAATCTAATGATTTTTTATTAAAAATACCGATTTCAGGTGTAAAACTCCAAAATAACGTAAAATTGTTATAAATTTTTATTATTCTTAGAAATATAATTTGTTTACAACAAATACCAATCTCTGACGAAAAACATTAACATAATCCAAAATCATTCAAAAATTTTTATATATTTTTCAAATTATAATTTTTCTTTAAAAATACAAATGATGGATGTAAAATGCTAACGTAACCTAAAAATGTTAAAAAATTATCAACCTTCTTTGAAATCTAATGATTTTTAAATAAAAATTTCAATTTCCGACGAAAAACACTAATACAATACTAAATTGTTCAAGCTTGTCAATTTTATTATTTAAAAAAATCATAGGATTTGAATATAACTATTATTGTTTAAAAAAACACCAATTTCACGTGAACCAGACGAAGATACGTAAGCAAAAGTTGTTGATAATTGTAAATATTCCTTGAAATCTAATAATTTTGTATTAAACATAGCAATAATTATCGACAGAAATTTGAAATCTAATCATGTTTTATTTTAAAACGATTTTTTGCGGTGTAAGGTGATGATATAATCTAGAATTATTTAAAATTGAGAAACTCTATGACGATTTTCGTTAAAAAATGCGAATTTCCTGTGAAAAAAACATACGCAACTAAATTTTTAAAAGAATTTTTGAGTCATCATCGAAACTTTAATATTTGATATTAAAAATCTTTTTTAGCAATTCTAATTTCCAGCGAACAGCACGAAGATAACAGATATACATTATAAAACGCACACCTATTTTTCAATTAACGTAAGGTTTTCGATGATTTTTCGTATTAAAAGGGATTATTTGTAGATTTAGATTTCAAAATTTTCAATTTAAGATAAAATAACTTCAAGTATCATCACTTAGTTTAAATAGAATTACCTTCGTATGGACGTGTGTCGTCACTTTCAATTTCGCCAGAATATCTGGTAAAAGAGGAAGAAGAATATTTTCTCCAAGACTTCCAATTGCCCCCAAAGCTTCGCACAAGGCCACAGTTTGATTATCACTCTGTCTGTTGTCTGAATTTTCACTAATCAAAGTAGATCCAATAGCATCGACAAATTCGGGACAGTGACTCCTCTGCGCTTGGCAAAGCTTCACCGTCGACCGAAGACACACTTTTAATTGATAGAGATATTTTTCATCTAGGGCTAAAAGCATAATTAGAGATTCCAGACAGGAAATCACTTCCTCTATTCTTGTATTCGAAAGTGCTTTCTTCTCTTGCAAATCTTCTTCATAACTGGTAAAATAAAAAAGAATGCTATTAGTCAATTCAAACATATTTCTAAAGCTTTTTAAGAATGAAAATTTTACCAGTAACAAGCGATTCTTGCAAGAATTGTTACGGCTTTTACAGCCACAATAGGATTGGGTGAATAACAAGCATTAAGGCAAAGTGAGAGAAGAGGACTGCCTTCTAGTTTATTTGCATCACAAGTTACTGCACTTTGACTTAAAACCTGCAATAAACAATTTATTTATTATAATTTTCATCATTATAATTATAATTATATTTTATGATATTATAATTTAATTTAGCAAGTTAAAATATATGATCAAATTTAAAGTAGTATAAAATATTAGTAAAAATTATATATTAAAATAGATACTTCGGCTTTAATAATCTACGACTTTCATTTAAATATAACATTTTATCTCAGCAGGAATTAGAAACATTTTCGACACTGATCCATTTTGAAGGTTTTTACCACTTAGTTTTTAATTTTTATAGTTTAAAATAATAAAATTTTAAATATATTTTTAAAATGGCCGTGTTTAAGATCACCAAAATATCTGTAAGCGTAGACAAAAAAATTTCGGGAGTCCAGGGGAGCTGGAAAGGGCGGCTAGGTTCACCGAAATTCGGTGATCATAGCACAAATATTTTATAGCCTAGACTTTTCGTCTTAAAATAGGTATATCTTGAAGATTTTCAATTGAAGATCCTTCAATTTTTAATGCGTATAATTCAAAATGATGTAGTTTTGAATGTTTTTTTAAGATATAATGTTGAAAATGTACAGTTTGGAAATTCTTCAATTTTAAACCTGTATGAATAAAAATTCTGAAATTTGTATTGTTCTGAAGATCAAAAGTCACATTTTCAATTCTAATATTTCAAATTGAAAAAATTTCGAATGTACATTATAAAAATTACAGCTTTTTTAATTATAAAACTAAAAACTTGAATGATTTGTTATGATAAATTTTCAAATTTAGAAACTGTTCAATCTTAGAGATGTACACATAAAAATTCTTAAATTTGAATGACTTATTGGATCAACAGTGAAGTTTTCAATAACAAATCTTCCAAATTGAAGAAATTTCGAACGTAAATCACCAAAATTACAGAATTTTTAATTGTAAAACTTAAAATCGGCATTTTTTAATTTTAAATTTAAAAAATGAAAAACTCCTTAATTTGAACGATTTAAAATAATGGAAAACTCTTGAAGTTTAGAAATGTACAAATACAAAATTTTAAATTTTCATGATTTGGAAATCAAAAGTCAAGTTTGTAATTCTAAATCTTCCAAATTGAAGAAATTTCGAATTTAAATAATCTAAATTACAGAATTTTATTTTCAAAACACACTTGTAAAGCACTTGTTTAATTTTTAATTGTACAATTGAAAATTCTCGAATTTCAATAATGTACAAATAAAAGTTCTTAAATTTGTATGATTTACGAAATCGAAATTCAAGCCTTAAATTCTAAATCTTCCAAATTAAAGAGATTTCAAATGTAAAACATCAACATTACAAAAATATTTACAGTAAAGCTTCAAACTTGCATAATTTTTATTTGTAAAACTTAAAATTTGCATAATTTTTAATTGTATAATTTAAAGTGCTACAATGTTGAATCTGTTTGAAAATTCTTGAATTTAAAAAATGTAGAATTGCAAATTATTCAAATTTCAAGATTTATATTTTAAAGCCTATGTAATTTTCACATTTTTTTGGAATAGTTTAATTTTCTAGATGGCTAATTGAAAATTCTTCTTTTTCAATGATTTGTAATTTAAATTTCTTTAATTTAAATATTTGCAATTGAAGACTATTCAATATCTCACGCGTATAATAAAAAATGATGCCATTTTGAATGTTAAAAAAAATAATTCAATTTTGAAGATTCAAAATAAAAAGAAACTTTGCAGGAACTTCAAGTTACTTGAAGTCGTGACTGAAAATGTAACAAGTTACGGTTTTGACGAAGTAACTTAGACTATGATTTTCAACCTTTTTTGGAATAGTTTATTTTTGAAGATTCACAATTAAAAATTCTTCATTTTTAACGATTTGCAATTAAAAATTTTAAAATTTTGAATATTTGCAATTGAAGACTATTTAATATTTCGTGTGGGCAATTCCTTGTCAAATAATCTTTTGATTTGATGTTTTGTTGTTGCTTTTGTTAGCAATTTTGATGAAAATTCTAAATTCTTAGGTGCTGAAAGAAAAATCCTAAAATAATTTTGGAAAAATTGGAAAAAATTATGATACCCAAATCGAAAATTTTGGTCCTTTTTTAACTTCCATAACTTTGTCGATTTTATCGCTATATAAGACGCAGATTTAAAGAAATATATTTCTAAAGAATTTTTTTAAATCTTCTTAGATTTTTAAAAATCAAAATTTTAAACTGAGTTTTTGAAAAAAATCCACATTTCTTTTCTTCAACTTTTTTAGAGATATCTTGCTAAAAGCTTCAGAAATCAAAAACTTAAAAAGAAGAAAGAAAAAAACGAAAGAAAAAAATGATAAAAACATTAATATTCATCTAAAAGGGGAAGCTTATAATTTTAATAATAGAAAATGATGCAATTTTTAATGCTTGATTTGGGATCGATCAATTTTGAAGATTTAAAATTGAAATTTAATCAATTTTATGGATTTTCAATTGCAAATTCTTTAATGATGAACAGTAAAAATGAAAGCGTTCATTCATTTTTTGGAAATTCTTATGATTTTTTACACATGTAACGTATTTTTCCGTATATAAAAAAGGTACTTTACAGGAACTTGAAGTTACTAATAATAATATTTTGTGTCCGTTAAAATAAAGTAAATTTTACCTCTATCACATCTAAAGTCCGAACCAGAAGATCTGTATTTGCTGCTCCCTCTTGCAAAAGAATTGTTGTACTGTCTATATAAATAAAAGTTCCCTTATTATTCTACTGGATTAAAAATGTTATATTGGTTCTTCTATTAATTAAAAAATATTTTGGTTACCAATTAAATTTGTGAGAGCGCCTTGAGGCCAGAGATGCGCGCCTTTTTGTGCCAGAGAATGCAACTGATGCAATGCGTGTCTTTTAATCGACATTCTCGGATCGTCGTGTAAATATCGCAAAAGTAAACCCACTTGGGCAGGAACGTCTATTAATGTTGCAGAGGCTAAAGTCGTTAAAGCACTCAGAGTCACTCGTACGAATTCGATTGCTGGGTAACTTCCAAGCAACTCCATGCACAATTCGTTAACCTGTACAAAAAAAACAGTAAAAGGTAAAATTTACTATTAGCATGCCTCGGACTTACCACAATATTTACATTATTTCAATTTTTCCTAAAGCGATGATACCATTTTTCTACTATTTCGAGAAAAAAAATGACACTAAAGACACTATTTTCAAATCAAAAAGACTAATTTTAAACCAAGAAAAATTTCTCATTTAAAAAAGAAAATAAACAATAACAAAAATGTTTAATGTTAAAGTTAAATTTTCAACCATAAAGATGAATTTTTAATCAAGAAGAATAATTTTTTACTCAAAAAATCCAATTTTAAACAAAATACATATCTTTTAAACCGAGAAGATTAATTTTTAAACAGAAAAGAAGAATTTGCAACAAAAGACATACATTTTTAGCTCAATAATTCGAAACAAATTTAGTTAAAAAACTTACCTTTTTACCAAAAAGATGTATTTTCTATCAAAAAGACGTATTTTTAACAATATACATAAATTTTAAATCAAATAGTTAGATTTTCATTTTTAACCAAAAAGGTGAAATTTCAACAAAATAAGATGAACATTAAAACCGAAACATTAAAGGTTCAATAAAATAGTTGAATTCTCAAATATAAAAAAATTGTTAGTCAGGAAAGAAAAAAAAATCAATTTTTTTTTTTGAATTTTCAAGTCAAAAGACGAATTTTCAACCAAGAAGTATGGCTTTTTAACAAAATTGGGGAATTCTCAACAAGGTAATTCAATTTTCAACCTATTAAATTTTCTACTGAATTATTGAATTCTAGAGCCGAAAATATGAATTTTTTTACAAAACAATTGAATTTTCATCAAAAAACTTAATTTTCAACCGAAACCGATTAATTTTTAACCAAAAAGTTGCATTTTAAATAAAAAGGGTGCAATTTTTAAAGAAAAAAATTAATTTTCAAAACAAAAAGATAAAATTTTCAACCACCAAGGTTGACTTTTGAATAAAATGGTTGAATTTTTAATCAAACAGTTCAATTTAAACGAAATATTAATATTTTCTTACAAAAAAGTTGAATTCTTTACCAAAAATTTAATAGTAGACTTTTTATCCGAAAATAATGAACTTTCAAACAAAAATATTTAGATTTTCTTATTGAATTTTATTAATTCAGTTAGAATTTAAGTGAAAAATGCGAATTAGGGGAAAGACTGCGAAGCCTGCAATAAAAAATAGTAATTTTGATCATTTATAGACATATTATATTAAATAATAACATTTTAAATAAGCAGTGAAGTTTATTTTTAATACTTCGAAAATGTTAGGAAACTATCTTGACACTATATTTTTAAATTTTTGACACTATAATTTGAAATCTGAAAAATTAAAGTTAAAAAAAAAGAAAGCTGGAAAAAAATTACCATTGAAGCAGTCGAAGTATCGTGATGCATGTACTGCAAAATCGGTATGAGTTGCAATTTCATGGAAGCAGGAGTTGCTTGGCCTCGGATCATGTCGGAAATTTTGCTGCACATTGAAACGGCGAATAATTTTGACTGTGCTGCAAACATTTGCGCTGCATAAATAGCAGCTTCGACTTCGACGGAATCATGAGAGTCCAAAGACCTTCGAATACTGTGATGGACCTTTTAAAAAAGAAAACAATTATCATAAATTCAAATTTAAATAGTTAGTAGATTTATTCAATTATTTTTTATAGTATTTATTAAAAATAAATTCCAGGGATCATAATCGAATCATTTTTTTAAGAATCAGGAACATAAATTCAAGATATTAAAAATAAAACGCTTTTAAAGATAATTAAATTTTGTAGTTGCAAATCAAAAACATGATAAAATGCTCTACAAACGGAAAAAATAAAGGGAGAGTAAGAGGATAAATTTTACGGAAGTAGGGGAATAAATTCATTTAAATAAAATTAATGTTTATAGTATGACCGAATCAAATTCTACACATCAGGTTCTACAGAGTCATAAGAAAGAAACTTTGTGAGCTTTATGCGGGATACAGAATGACAGATACGAAATTTTGTTAGGATAAACGTTTGCACGCCTAGAAAAGTTATATGAAAATCTTTGTGAAATTTGTGAAATCTTTATGAAAACCTCAACAAAATGTGTCAAATCTTTGAGCTCTTTGAAATCTTTGTAAAATTCTTTGAAATCTTTCTTTAATCCTTGTCTTTAAAAACTTTTGTGTTCATTTGAAATCATTGAAATCTTTTAAAATCATCTCAGATGTCTTGAAACCTTTTGAAATTCTTTCTTTGAAATTCTTATGAAATCTTTCCTATATCTTCTGCATTTATTTGAAATCACTGGAACATTTGAAAAATTTGTAAATTTTATTTGAAATTAAAAAAAAGTGAACTCGTTGAAAATCTTGGAAATCTTTCGCATCTTAGCGTATTGCACCCTTTAGGAAATCTTTGAAATCTTTTGGAATCCTTATGTATTCTTCTTAATATTTGTGAAATTTTTTGTACTTGTTCGTAATCATTGAGGAATTGGAAATCCTTTGAAATACTTAAAAAAAATTTGAAACATAACATAACATCTTTTGACATCTGCATGCAATTTTGTAGAAATCTTTAAAATATTTGAAATCCATTTTTAAAATCTTTAAGCCCCATGAAATTTTCTGAAAGATTCAAAATGTTTGTAAAATGTAAGAAATCTTTGTAAAATCTTGCAAACAAATTTGAAATCGTTTAAAACCTTTAAAATGTTTTGAAATCTTTGAATTTGAAATCTGCATTAAATTTTTATGAAACCTTTTTAAATATTTTGAAATTTTGATAAAATGTTCGAAATCTTTGTAAAATATATTGAAATATTTGTGGAAGGTTCTAAATGTTCTGAACAAAGTTGAAATCGTTTAAAATCTTTGAAATATCTGTGAAATATGTTGTATTAATTTAAAATCATTAAAATATCTGAAATCTTTGTGAAAACTTTTACAATTGTGGTAAAATCTTTGTGAAATATTTCTTTCATTTTTGTTTATGAAACCTTTTTTTTCGTTTGAAATCGTTATAATCGTTTGAAATAATTAAAATCGTTTGAAATCTGAAATTTAAGAAACATTTTGTAATTGTTTAACATCTTTGAAATCTGGTGTAATATAACCCTTTTTAAAATCTTTGAAATTCTTGAAATCTTCTGAAATCCTTAAGGATTCTTTGAAATATTTGTGCAATTTTTCGCAAACCTTTTTGCATTTATTTAAAATCATTAAACAATTTCAAATTTTTGTGAAATATTTTTTAATTTCCTAAAATATTTAAAATCCCTGAAATCTTTTAAAAGTTTAAAAATCCTTGAACTCTTTTTGAAATGTTCAAAATCCTTTTAAATTTTAAAAATCTGTGAAATCTTTTGAAATATTTAGAATTATTGTGTAACAAGATTTCAAGATTTAAAAAATTAAGGAGGATTCCAGGTGTTCAAGGTAGCTGGACAACCTGTTTAATGAAAAATGAACTCCCCTTTTCTACCGAGAAATTCCCCTTTTTACCCTAAATTGAGCTGTTGTGATCCCTGATGTTTAAATTATTATTTTCTTTTTACCTGTTGGCGTTCAGGAATGATTCCTGCTACGCTACCCAAAGTCCTGAGGGTGAGAGCCCTGGCGACGGGATCATTGGAATGAATAACACTGTATATTCTTCTCACGAATTCATCTACATTCAGAATTTTATCCAAGTGCTTCTCACTTTGCTGGCAGACTCTGAGGACCCAAACTCGCAAAAAATTGCTTCCCATTCGGAAGACATCTGCCAGTTTTAGTAGTAGAGAGTTTATCAAAATCGGAAAGGGGTATTTCTCGAAAAGTCTGGGGAAACGGACGATTGCCTCGCATTGTTCTCCAATTTTGTTCGAGCGTAATCCTGAAAAATTTAGAATATTTCTTTTATTATAAAGAAATAAATTTGTAAGAAGAAGAATCTAAGTGTTGGAAATTTGAAGTCTAGATGTTTAAAGCAGAAAAATTCCAAAATCTCACAAGAATTATTAAAATTGAGTATCTATTTGATATATAATTAAAAATGTAATTGCTCATTCTTTTTGAAATACAAAAATTTGCGAAAACTGTATTTTTACAAGTAATAGAGAATTACAACCAAGCATATTTAATATTATAGTAATAAAAAACAAATAAAGCTTACAAAAATTAATTTTGAGGTTAAGTTCACAAATTTAAAAACTCACCTTTATCAAGTTCGATAAGAGCCGAATTTGCATCCTGCTCGGGTTCTCCAGTGCCCGTATCGTTAAATGCATTCATTCGCATTCCAATCATTTTGATAAATTGATTTAAAACTTCAGTTTTTACGAAAATTTATCGGATCAACAGTTTCGCTTCAGACCGGCATTTAAGTTTAAATTATATACCCGCGTCAACTAACCACTGCATTACGCAAAGTATTGTTCCTAAATACTCACTATCTATACTCCATATTTTATTAATTATTTTTTAGTCATTACAATCATTTATCATAATAATTTTAAATCAAAACAAAAAGCCAGCTGTTACTCTGGCATGAAAAAGAAGTAAAAAAAACCTCACTAATTTGTAACAAATAAGGCAAAATGAAAAATAAAGTCTTATTTTGAAAATAGAATTATACTTATTCAATACTTTTAAAATTTTTCTGACTTATCTGATTAAATTTGGTTAAAAAACGTATGGAGAAGATCTATAACAATTTCTTTCTTTCTTTCTTGTATCTTTCGGATTGTCGCAGTCGCAGATTGTCGTCTGCTGCGCATGTGTGCGCATGCGCTTGATGTGTATTCGGCGTGCACGCACGTGAATGTGATTGTGTCGTTTATTTATTATAAAATACTTATTATCTTCGCTGGTTAAATGAAACGTGCAAAATGACAAATGTGATTAATAAAATTTTGAATACTATCGAGGATGTCACCAAGGACCTCACAATCTTTTTAGAGTAAGTATTTAGAAAAACGTTTTGTTTATAGGTTATGTTTATGCAACTCTGTATAATTATAATATGCAATAATATATCAATAAAATGAGTTTGCAAGAAAATATTATTTTTCTAAGGTTTTTATATTCTATATCTATTTTGATTATAAAAATATTCTGCTCTTAGAAATCAGATTTTTTTGTCTAATTTTGCGTATAGGCCTGGCTAGTTGCCCGGAAATTCGGATTGGACACTTTTTAAGTGATTTCAAACTAATGTAAAAATAAAACTTTCAGTTTAATTCGTAGTTTACCGAAAACGTTAATTTATTTAGTAGTGGCATTTAATTTCATTAATTAGTTTTTACAGTCGTCATACTCTATACCTTATATTCTCCTCTTTTCCTCTTTCTTGAAGAATTTCTCTTTTCTTCTCCTGTAGTGAAGAAATTTCCCCTTTTACTATTTTTTTCCTACATACAGACTAAATTAATAGAACCAAAAAAGAAAATTAGACTATTCTTTGTTGAAATTTAATTCTGTTTACTTGAAAAGTGTACTGTTGTATTTTTTGATTAGAATTTATCTCTTGGTTACAAATTCGAATACTTCGTTGAAAATTCGGATATTTGGTTAAAAATTCATGTTCCTATGGACAATTTAACTGTTTTTTTTTTATATTTGTTTTTTTGGGTCCAAAATTCAAATATTTTTATTGTATTTTACATTCGTCTTTTTGAATAGAGAATTCGACTTTTTAGATTTTTAAAACGGCTGTGTCTAGTCGTCCCGAATTTCGGGATGACGAGACACTGCATTTTAAAACATCTTTTTTAGTAGAAATAACATTTTTTGGTTTGAATATTCGTTTATTTTTATTAGAGGTTCGATTATGTGGTTACAAAAAGAACGATTTGGTTGAAAGTAATTAAAATAGTTTTAATAATTCAAGTATTGGGTGGAAAATGCATCTCTATTGATTGTAACGTGGTTTTTGTGTGAAAAATTCACCTTTTCCGTTCTAAAAGGCAACTGTTTTCGAAAACATTCGAATTTTCAGCTTGATAATTCAACTCGGGTGTTGAAAATTCAATTATTCAAAGAAAGTTCATCTTTTACGGTTTAAAATTCAACTGATTTGTTGAAAATGAATCCGTTTTGGTTGAGTTGAAAATTTTCTTGAAAATTTGTATACTTTGGTTGAATTCAACTGTTTTTAATTTAAATATTTGAGCTAATTATTGATATTTTTAGTTTGAAATTCAACTGTTTAGTTTAAAAAATCATATTTTTATTAAAAAAGTAATCTTCTTGGGGAGAAATGAGCTTTTTTGTTTAAAATTCATATTTTCTGATTAAAAGTCAAAATCTTTGTTTGCGTATTCAAACAGTTTGTTGAATATTCGTATTCTTTGATTGAATTAAACTGTTTTTTTTTATTTAAAATTATTAGATTAACATCTGTTTCTTATTAAGTGTTTTTTCGATTTATGAAGATTTATTTCAGTTAAAAATTTAACTATTTAAAAAAAATCATTTATTTAGTTGAAAATTCGTTTTTTTCGAAAATTAATCATCTAGGTTCAAAAAATATATTCGTATGCTTGGAAATTTTAACTTGCTGGTTGAAGACTCATCATTCCAGTAAAAATTCATATCTTTGGATGAAAAATTACCTTTTTTAAATCGTTTTGTTGTTCAGAATTAATGTTTTTAATTGGAAATTGAACTCTTTAGTTGATAATGCATGTATTTTGTTGAAAATTCGTCTTTTTTAGTAGAAAATTAATCTTCTTTGTTGATAATTAATACTTTCGGTATAAAATGCAACGCAAATTATTTCACAGTTAACTGCTTTGTTATAAATTCATTTTTTTATGAAGATTCATAATTTGAGTTGAACATTCATCTGTGGTTCAAAAATTAAATATTTTGTTGAAAAATTGTTTCATATTGAATTCAATATGGTACCTACAATTATTAAATTTAAAATTATTTATTCTCCTATTTCCATAAAAAGTCAGCCTGTTTTCCTTGTTTTGAGAGAATTTGGGGTTGTGAAGTTTGTTTTAACTTCAGTATTCAAGTCCGCCATTAAGACTGTAATTAATTAATCTCTTTTTCACAATTTCAGTGGAGATAAGAAGACTGCTCAGACTTTGAGAAAATCCACAAAACTCCTCTATGACTTCATCAAAAAAAATTCGGCTATTAAAACAAATTCCCTCCCTGAGTTGATGATCGACGGTTTCGACGAGGAGCAAATATGGCAACAAATAGACTTGCAAAACGAGCAAGTGATTCCCTTTCTTATATCCGATATATCAAAGCTCTTATCAAAAAAAGATTCGGCGCAACCTCTGGAGGAGTCTGAAGATGAAGAATCCGAAAGCCGACCCTCCAAAAAATTGAAAGGCTCCGATGATGAAGACGTGGAAGAAGAATCTGATCAAGAATTTGATCAGGAATCAGACAACGAAAATGGATCTAAAGAAGAAGAATCTTTGAGCGAAACAGAAAGTAAAGATCATTCCAAGAGCAAAAATAAAACACAGAAACGCAAAGTAGAATCTTCTATCGTAGACGACAAGTTTTTCAAAATGCAAAGACTGAACGAATATCTCATAAAAGAAGACAGAAAAGAAACAAAAGGACAGAATAAAAATGCAGATCAGTCTGATGACGAATCTATCGATTTATTCAACGGATATTCCGATAAGGACAGTGGAGATGAAGAAACACAAAAAGAAAGGGATGCTATATATGCTGACTTCTTCGACAGTCCTGATTCCGATGGAGAAGGCGAAAATAAAGAAGAAAGTCAAGATAAGGGAGACGATTTGAATGCAGAAGGAGAAGATATGGAATCTGAAGGGGAGCCCTTTGAGCATTCCGAAGATGATCAGGAATCCTCAAAAGAAAAACGGGTCAAGTTTAATTTGCCGGTCGACTCTGATGATTCGAGTAAATCAGATGATGAGGCTGAAAAGGACAAGAACAAGAAAGTGAAGTCTTCACTAGAAGAACGACAGGAGCGTCTTGAAAAGAAAATGAAAGAACTGGAAGAACAATCTATTTCGGAGAAACCGTGGCAATTGAAAGGAGAAGTTAGCGCTTCGGGTAGACCACAGGATTCTCTTTTGGAAGACTTTGTAGAAGTTGATGTCGTTTCTAGGCCTCCACCAGTTATTACAGAGCAAACTACTTTGAAATTGGAAGATATAATCCGGCAGAGAATCAAAGATAAAGCATGGGATGATGTAGAAAAGAAAGTGAAGCCCGTTGACACCCCAGCGGAATATAAAAAGAAACTGATTATGGATCAAGAGAAGAGCAAGCTAAGTTTGGCTGAAATTTATGAGAAGGATTTTGTTAAGCAGAGAGAGGCTTTGAATCCAGATCAGAACGCTGAAGTTGGTGATCCACCGGAACATATTGAACTTAAGAAATCGATGCACTCGCTTTTTAGGATACTGGATGCACTTTCTAATTTCCATTATACACCCAGACCGGTAAGTCTTTTAATTCTACTTTATACAAGGTGTTCGTTTTAACCGAAGAAAAAAATTCCCGGTTCGCCAACATTTTTCCATTTGAAGTAATAAAAACTGAGCTGAAAATTAAAGTACTCAAAGTGGAACTCTTGAATTTTAAACACTTTTAAAACTTTTTAGATTAAATGCGGTTAAACTCAAAGTGTTTGATGGAACGGGAATTTTATGAGAACGGGAAAAACCGATAATTTTGCAATTTTTTCGAAAGAAACTCCTTCCCACTATGATTATAATTGTTTTTTAAATAATTATTTTAATTATTTCCTTTTATAATTATGATATCATTCAGTTTAGAATGCATACTTCGAAAAAGTTTCCCTGTAAAATTTTTCAATTTTATATTTTTAATTTTTAAGCATACATTTCAATTTACAGAATTTTAAAATGCAGTTTTAAAGACTTAAACAATTAAAAATTAGAAGCGTTTAAAATCGAAGATTTTTGATTAAAAAAAAATATTTTTAGTTGATCAACTGTGAATATAAATTAATTAATTATTTCTTAAATTGAATTCTACTTTAAGATTTAAAAAGTAAATAATAATTTATTGTACAAGAGGATTTGGAATCAGTTCACAATTTAAGAATGTCCAGATTTCTAATGTAAACGCCTTATTGAAACTTCATAAACTATTTTTAATTTTAAAATAACTTCAAAATAATATATTTATAATTAAAGGCTTTTATTCAATTTCAAATATAAGTTTATTATAAAGTATTTCATTTTTAAACCATGCTATATGAAATTTTTCAATTAAAAAAAAAGAACAGTTACTTAATATTTAGAAATATCTGACTGTTAATTTAAAATCAGTAACTATAAATTATCTATTTCAAACTAAACAAAAAAACTAAACTTTTAACTTTACAATTTTAATTTTCTATGTTAACCAAATTTAATTTGTAAGACGAATTGTTGAATTTTGAGGTATAAATAACAATTGATTAACCATCATTTTTAGAAAAAAAATTAGAAGATTTGAAAAAATTCAAAATTACTTTAAAATTTCAAATGATTTCAAATAATTTAAACGAAGTGTCTACGTGTATAAAAGTGTTTTTAATGATTTTTGACAGGCTTCAGAAGAAGAAAACCCATTTCCTAGGGAAATTGAAAATCATTTTTTATTTTAATAAACTAATTTTAAGAGAATGTTTAAAAAGATTTATAAAGTTTTACAAAATTGTCAAAAATGAATGTGGAAGATTTTAAGAAAATTTCTTTAATTTGGCAGAATTAAAAAAAAATTAATTTGAAAAAAAACTATTTCAAATAAAAGTAATTTAACTTTTTATTTGATCAGGGTATTTTCAATTTTTTACAAATTTTAAACAATTCTGAGTTGAAACTGGTATTTATCCAAAAGAATTATAATTTTTCTTGAAAAAGGGAATTAAAATTTTTAATAAATTCCGAGCTGAAACGGGGAATTTTTTAAAAGAATTTATTTTAATTCAGAGTTGTAACGGGATATTTTCGAAAAGAATTAAAAGTCTGGATTTGAACTGGAAATTTACAATTTTCAACAAATTCTGAACTGGAATTGGAATTTATCCAGGAGAATCATAGTTTTCAATCAAAAATTGAATTTCTCAAACAAAATTGTTGTTCTGTATTCAAGCGAGGTATTTTCGAAAGAAAAAAAAATTAAATTTTACAACAAAATTCTAATTCTTACAATTAGTTGAAATGGAGAATTTTCGGAAAACAAATTCTGAGCTGGAATTAGAATTTTTAATTTCTTAAAATGGTATATTTTTGTACATTTTTAAATATATTGATTGATTCTTCAATTTAGAGCATAGAAAATGATGACGTGGATTTATATTTTTGGATCTGAATTTGAATTTTTGCACTCTACAATTTATAAAAGTTTAAAATTTTGAATTTGGAAGTTTAACTGCATTTGATTAAAATTGTTTAGTTGATGAAACAACTTTTAAATTTCAATTTTCAAAGTTTAAAATTCAAGAGTTTCACTTTGAGTGCTGTCATTTGCAGTTCAGTTCTTATTATTTCGAATGGAACAATGTTTAAATTTAGCGTTCGATTTTTTAAATTTCATTAACCGTGAAAAATATTTGCGAAGCAGAAAAAAACCGGGAATTTTTTTCTTTCATTAAAACGGTCACCCTGTAAACTGTGAAATTAAAATTTTTTAACTTTTTTAAACTAAGTATAGAGTTCAGAGATTCAGATTCAGTGCCTAAAATATAAATTCACGTTATCATTTTTAATTCTCTAAATTGAAGAACCAATCAATGAATTAAAAAAATTTAACAATTTTTCCTTTAAATGCTTCAATTTTTCTTAAATCTCGAACCATTTTCATGTTTATTTACTTTCTTAAAATTTTAAATTATTTGTTTAATTTATTCAGAACTTCTAAACATATTTTAAAATGATTCGAATTTTTCGTACAATTTTTCCTAAGAATTAAAAAAAAATTATTTTCAATTTTCCTATGAAATTTTGTTTATTCTTCTAAAACCTTTCAAAATTCTTAAAAAGCTTCTCAATTTTTTGTTCGAAATCTGCCGAAATCTATATTTGGTTTTAAATTAAGCAGTGGAACACACTAAAGCACCGAAATTTTGGTACGAATATTGAAATCGTCTCAAATTTTAATTTAATTTTGAATTTTTTCAATATTCCTAAATATCTCTTCAGCTTACTCGATTTTTCTTTTTCTTAATAAAAAATTTCAAATTATTACATTTTAGACCGAAAAAATATCTGAAATTTGATAAATTTGAATATAATAATTAAATAATAATTATGAATATATTATTTTGAAGTTATTTTAAAATTGAAAATAGTTTATAAAGTTTCAGTCAGGCGTTCACATTTGTTTAACTATTAAGACTCTCCAATTTAAAAGGTTTCATTTTTAACCTTAAAATCTGGAAATTCTTAAATGTTGAATTGCTCCGAATCGCCTTGTAAAATCAGTTTTATTATTGCAGTCCAGTTTTAAAAATAATTATAATTTATATTCTCAGTTGATCAACGAACAATTTTTTAAATAAAAAATTGTCGATTTCAAACGCTTCTAATTTTCTATTTTTTAAGTATTTAAAACGGCATTTTTTTAATGAAAGATTTTTTAATTACGCCCCGTCACCCTGTTTTTTTAATCAATAATGAATTTGAAAGCGAAATTTCGCTAGACACCCTGAATATATTAATTAAATCAATATTTTAATCAAATTTCCAGACCCAGCCAGAACTCAAGATAATCAGCAATGTTCCTGCCATCAATATGGAAGAAGTGGCTCCGGTAGCAACTAGCGATGCAACATTACTCGCACCGGAAGAAATTCAACGTAAGCTTAAATACACTTTAACTCGTAATTTCAAAAAACTAATTTATTTCAATAACTTAAAATGGGTTAAAAAACATTTCTAATTGCAGCCAAAAAACGTGGAGAACTGCTTGGAAAGGCAGAAAGAACGAAAACAGACATGAAACGTGATCTGCGAAAGAAGAAAAAGAAGCAACGTGAGATCCAGCAGGCGAAAGAAAAGAAGGAGAAACTCAGGACCGACGTTGACATTCGAAAGAAGCGGAATAAGGAAACTGCGAAGGTCGTACAAAAATTAACAAAGAGTCGCAACGTCTTGAAAATGGATGAACAAGATAACAGAGCCACGAAGTCTTCTACTGCCTTCTTCAACCAATTGCAGGATGAAGTTCAGAGTCAAATTAAGGCCAAGACCAGCAAAAAGCCTGGAAAGAAAGAAAAATCTCGAATTTCGGCAGTTAAGCTGAAATTGTAAATTTTGTACAGTTTAAAATAAATAGGAAAAAATAAACCTTAAGTTGTAAGTTTGCATCAATCAAAACTCGTCTTTTGCGGCAAATATTTTTTTTTTATTTCACGTGATATGTTGTCGAAAGTTATTTTCTTCGAACTGCTAAATACGTACAAATATTCTATTAGTGTTTGAAATCAATTCCAAAACACATTGACATTTAATTAAATTTACAATAAAGAAATGTTGAAAACAGAAATCCGAGTTTGCCTAAAGAATTTTGAAATTAAATGACTCGTCCATGAATCTTACATTGTCGGTTTGAGAAAATAAGTACTACTGATGATAAATAGTTCGTACGACTTTGTACATTCCTTTCAACATTTTGAAATATATCTTTAACGATTGCACTGCTTACAGTCTCGGTCTAAACAATTAATTCAAAATGATTAAGTTAATCCTAGGCATTCGAAAAAATGATCATGATCCTATCGTTACTAATAATCACGAACGGTTCAATTCTAAAAAATATTGTCTACTCAGAAGTCTCTGAAATAAAATACGTCTCCAATCAAATGGGAAGGGAGAAATCATACTGCCAGAGGCTTCGGACGTTGTTAAATTTGTCATTTTTATACCTTCACTTATAATAAGTGCAGAGGAATTGTCAATTGGTAAGAATATTACAATACCAATTATTTATCCTGCCAAGTCCATCTCTGCGTAACAAATCTATAATTACATTCATTCGTGAGTGTTCTTACTGAAAATACAGACGCATTTTTTCACAGTATAAATTATGCAACTGTTTTTCCTTTTTTTCTTTTCGAGACCAAAGAAAGCTGGAATCGCTCGTCGTGCTACTTATTTATATTTGTCAAGAACATTTCCATTTTATAGACTAATTTTGAATGAAGCCACCTTTCCCTGCGCTCGATAAACATGTCTAAAATCAACCTCGACTTTCCTTTTTGAATTTTGGGCAAAGCTTCAATGTTATCTACTAGTGTCTAACTACTTGTAGTTACGAATAGGAATGATATA
>JAWWLR010000054.1:39786873-39798087 GCA_035041075.1 Acraspis erinacei
AAACTCTTAAAATCCCTTCAAATTTGCACGTTTATAATTTCCATATGAAGTCCTCGCTATTTTCTAAAAACTCCTTAAATTCGGTACGAATGTTTTCTTATAAATACTTCGTATAGTCCTTTAAAACAACTAAAAATCTCTTAAAATCTGTTTAAAACCTTTCAAATCACTGGAAATCTTTTGAAATCTCGTTCACAGTGAAAATAATTGATATATTCTGGACATATTGTGTTAAAAATATATAGCCTTACGTAAAGCCTACCTAATAATATTTACAAACATCCTGAAGATCGTTGACCCTCAATGAAAAAAGTTGATTGTGGAACAAGTTATTCCTTACAACAGCTCAACGTATAGTTGGAAATGAATGAAGGAATTTTGAAAAATCCCTGGTTCAGCCAGACTGAATACCTTTGTGCTTATTTATCCTTTTTCCTTATAACAAGGACCTAATTATGACGATATAAATTATAAGTATAGCTGAAACAGAGATATAAGAATAGCTTGCCGAACGAATTAGCAGAGCAGCACCAGAGCAATTTTTAAATCCATATGTCAAGAAACGCGAGAAAAAAATCAAACTTCAGCTCCAAGTTGCATTATGCCGAATTCAGGGATATTTATTTTCTCAATACCAGACAGAAGAATAAATATAATAAATTCTCGAATTTAGCAATTTGGTCGAAATTACTGCTATAGGAAAAGAGTTTATAAAACTAAGAAAAACGTTTTACCTAAACTAACAAAAACGTTTTACCTAAATTAACTAAACGTTTTATCTAATTTAAGTGGAGAGATTCCTTCAAGGAGAAACTTCATTATTCACATTTAACTTCTAGATATTTAGGATTATCATATTTAATGTTTAAATACATGACAACCAATGTTGAAGGTTAGTTTCTGTGGATATTAGAAAATATATGCAAGTATGCAACGCAGAGCAAACAATTTACAGCATTATTATTATAAGCTTATGTTACTATAACAGGGTATCCAGCGATTCTTAGGAACAAAATTTAAGGTCTTTTCCAGGTTTTACAGGTCTCGAAGTCAAGTTTTTCTAGGTCTCCTTTTTTTTACATCAAATAATAAAATAACCGTTGTTTATAAATGTAAAAATAAGCCATTTCATTTTTTACCGGCCAATAATTTTTAAAGAAAGCAGAACCATAAATAAACAAATTCTTAATTTTTTTCGAACATAAGTTGACTTTGAAATCTTTTAAATCTATGTGAAATCTTTCGGAATCTTTGTTAATTTTTTGAAATCTCTTGAAGTACTTAAAATCTTTGTGAAATCTTGAAATTTCTGTAAAAAGTTTGAAAATCGATGTAAAATATTTGAAATCCTTGATATCTTTAAAATACTTGAAATCTTTGTGAAAAATTGGTAAATCTTTCGAAATTTCTATTAAACGTTTGAAATATTTGAGGATAGCTTTCTTTAATTCTTGCATTCTTTTGAAATCTTTATGTAATTTTGATGAAATCTTTGTGAAATTTTTCTGAAATCTTTTGTATTCATTTTAAATCATTAACATTTTCTTAATCTGTGTCAAATGTTTTGAAATCTTAGAAATCTGGTTTACTATACCTTTTAAAAATCTTCAAAATCTTTTGAAAGTTTCAAAATATTTGGAAATGTTCGAAACTTTTATGATTTTTTTTTTAATTTAGCATACCCGCCTTTTTCAAATCATTGAAATCCTTGCAATATTTATGAAATATTCCAAATATTTGTGAAATTTTTGTGAAATATTTGAAATCCTTGTTAAATCTTTATAATATTTGTGAAACGTTTCTTAAACTTTTGTTTGTGATTTTTTGTATTGGTTAAATTATTGAAATATTTCAAATCTTAATGAAATCTTTTTAAATCTTTTAAATGTTTGCAAACAAGTTGAAATCGTTTCCAATCCGGTCTACACTGTCTTTCAAATTTTTGGAAGCCTTTAAATATTTTGAAACTTGAAAAATCCGTTATATAAACATGGCTCATTCTAATTCTGAAATTGAATTAACATCGAAATTTTCAACTAACAAGTTTTATAATTTGAAAATCGAATATCATAAAAAATATATACTTAAACATTCTATGTTAGCGGAGAAGAAATAAACAACTTATAGAATTATTCACAATATTAAAATCTGTTCATTGCAACCTATAAAATAATTTGTAAAGTCTACAAAAAATACATAGAAATCTCTTTATTTATTATATGATTAATAAAAGATAAATTACATCTTGTTAAATAAAAAACTTTTCCGTAGCAAGATGTCTTCTAAACGAGATGTTTCAGAATTTTTCACGAAATTGGAAATAAGTTTCATCAAATGAGCGCTAGAGGTATGGCGCGTTTTCCTGTATTAGGAGAAGGAATTTAACATCTCGGATGTTTCAGTCTTACGTCTCATAAGTTTCAGTTTAATATAAAAATATTTGTACGCTTAACATCTGAAAAAGATAGCAGATTTTAAATTTTAATATCTGGATGTTTCGCGGTACATATCTTATACTTTAAACATCTCAGTTTGAACATCTGATCATCCAAATTGAAATAATTCTCGAATTTCACACGCCTATTTGGCCAAATGATTAATTCCTCAAAGTATGTGAAGAACAGTGCTATTTAGCCAACATAGGATTGTCAGAGAATTGTCACGCCTCGTGTATGGTCATGTAGATGTAGAATGAAGAGAGTCGACATGATCGTGAGATTCGTGGTGATTTCGACGAGTAGTAAGAGAGAGGCAGGCAAAGCGGCGTTTAGGAGAGAAGTCGGGATGGATGACCATATCGAATGCAGAAAGCACGATCTATGCTTCCGGTGCGTGGTTGGTAGGAAGGGGTTGGTTGGTCGGCTGTCTCTTTGGTACACGCGTGTACTCACGCACAAGTCGAGATATCTCCTAGCTCGTATTGGTGGAACGTCACATTGTTTATAGCCACTTCTCCTCTTCCCCGGCAGGAGCTCTCCTGAATACAAATTGCCCCAAGAGAGACTCTCTCGTTCTCCACCCGCTACCAAGCTACCAAGCTACCCACCTGACCAACAGGCTATCATTGGATGTCGGTCTTCTACTCCCACTATTCCAATCGAGCCTTCAACAACGACACGTTTACACCGATTGCGAGAAATAACTGAATTCCGCAAAACCTTTCCCTCGAACACATATTTTGTCAACACCTACCCAGCTTACTTATACCTGGACTGGTATCAACTAAGAGGTTTTAAAAATGTCCCAATAGTCTCATACAATTATAGAAAAAGTTGTATCCAATTTTTAAAGATAATGAAAAAAGCATTATCAGGAACTGAATGACTGAAATAATAAATTTATTTGTTTATAAATATATATAGAGTACATAATTCTTATTGATTTTCAAATATATTTTGGACAATCAAAATAAACTTCATAATTAAAACCACTTTTTAACAATTGTTATTTAGCTTGAAGGATTGCGAATCTGGGGTTAAAATATTTCTTTTTGAACCTTTAAACTTGTCAACTTGAATTATTCTCAAATTGGAAATGCTAAGAAAATTAAGGCTTTAAATTTTAGACAGTATAAATTAAATTTAAAATTATTCATTTTTTGATCATTCAGATTTCATAGCCAAAATGCTCTAGAAACAGGGAAATGGGTCATTTTTCATGAAAATAGGAGAATATAAAATTAAGAATAAAATTATTACAGATACAATATTGATTTTAATATAAAACTTTTTAAATACCTAAGATTTCAAGTTGGAAAACATTGCATTTTCAATAAAATAGTTGAATTTTCAACCAGAAGACACAAATATACTAGCGATGGAAGAAATTTGAACAGAAGGGTTGACTTGTTAAGATAAAAGGTCGAATGGTTTAGAAAACAGTTGACTTCTAAACTTTCAAGACTGGTTTTCCATCAAATAATTGAATTTAAAAAAATACTTAATTTCAAAAAAGCAGTTGCATTCAGAACCAAGTAGTTGATAACTTAAAAGCAAAAGATACGGATTTTTAACAAAGTAATTGAATTTTTAGCCACATAGTTGAATTTTCATCAAAAAAGATAATTTTACAAAGAAATATGAATTTTTAACCAAATATTTGAATTTTAAAAAAACTTTCAACCAAATACACAAAAAAGTTACTTTTCAACCAAGAAAGATGAATTTCTAAGATGACTTTTACACGATAAAATATGAATTTTCAATCCATAAGGACTAATATACTATCAATACAAAGAATATTGTTAATTTTAACAAAACAGTTGCATTTAGTTCAACTTTTTTTCTTGATTCATAAATCTTTTTCGGTTGATCTATTATTGTTTAAAACTATTTTGTTAAAAATTCGTAATTTTTGGTTAAAAATGCAACTGTTTGGTGGAAAATTTAACTGTTTTGGTTGAAAATTAATTATTTTGTTACAAATTCGTGTCGTTTTCGACGAATACAAATGTTTTAAATAAAAATTAAACTCTTTTTTGCTTAAAAATTCCACTACTTGGTTAACAATTATACTACTTTGTACAAAAATTCTAGTTAAAGTTTTATCATTTTATTCAAAAAATCATATTTTTAGTTTAAAATGTACCTATTTTGTTGAAAATTCTTATTTTTCAAATTATAATCAACTGTTTTTTATTTTAAACAAAATTCTTCGTGTTAAAAATAACAACTATTACGTTTTTCGTTAAAGATTCGTCTTTCTTGGTTAAAATGGTTGATTATTTGATTGAAAAATTAATTATCTTCTTGAAAATTGAACAATTCTATTTAAAAGTCTGCCTTTTTGGTAGAAAATAAAGCTTTTTTAATGAAAATTCGTCTTTTTATGTTGAAAATGAACATTGCGGTTGAAAATTCATATTTGCAAGCTGAAAATTAAGCTGTTTTGTAGAAAATTCGTCTTTTTGGTTAAAAATTAATTATTTTTGGTGGAAGATTCATCAATGAACAGATCTGAATGAAAAATCATCGCGCAATTTTAGTAATTTCTTTTTAGGGTTCCCAAATTCGAATCCTGAAAACTCCATCTGAGTAAAATTTGAAGGATCAAAGACTATAAAATATTGAATATTCAAATTTCAATCAGGATTTTTTCTTGCAGTCTAAATGACCTGGTTGAACGTTTTAACTTTCGCGAGGTATAAAGAAAATTATTATATTTTTGCCAAGATCGTACGTGATGATTAAACAAAATCGTTTGTTTAAAAATCAGGCACGATCCATGTAAACAATTTGAGCAGAACGATACACGATCACAAAGAGTACTCTCTTTAAAAACGAGTCGATTGTATTACACTCAAGTTATGTCTCGGCCTTGCAAATTATCCTCTAGTACTACAAGCGTCTCGTCAGTGTTGAATTTTCAAGTCGTTTAAGATATCTTATCAACGAATGATTACTAGTTTCTAGTAGACAAAGCCCTATTGCTATTTTAAGACAACAATATTCGAGAAAAAATCAAGAGGAAACTCGACATTAGCAATCCTAATAGTCAAAAACCGTCCAAAATGAAATACTACTCAGAAATATAAATCTTTAAAGAACTCAGAACTTTAGAATTTAGATTATATTTCTGTTATGTTTTGAAATTTTGAGTATTTACAACTTCAAGGTCTCTAATATCAAGGATATAATCCGCCCCATTTTTTACATAATCCCCCTTTTTCTCCCTTGAATTAGAAAAATCCCCTAAAATCGAGAAAATGTACCCAACAATTCCCCTTTTTTACAAGGTTCGATTAATTTTTTAAGAATTATAAACAGAAATTCATGACATTAGTAAACAAGACGCTTTGAAGGATACACTTTTTAAAATAAATTTCAAACATTTCCTCATCGAATTATTTGCTAATTTTGTAGATTTGAAGGAAATTGTCGACAGCGAAGAAAGCGCCAATGATTCAATCGTGAAACTAAAACCGAAAGGTAAATCAATTGAATTTTTAATAAAAAGGCTCAATTTTTAACCCAATAGTTGAATTCTCAACTAAAAATAATATTTTGATTCACAACACGTGAATTTTTAACAAAAAAGTTCATTTCATAAAGAAGAAAAGCAAATTTTCAACAAATTAGTTATATTTTCAGTCAAAGAGATGAATGTTTCACTAAGAAAGACTTTTCTGTCAAGAAAGAAACAAAATTTCAACCAAATTCTTGAATCTTCAAGCCAAAATACGAAAGAAAATATGAAGAAAGTTCAAACCGGCTAGGGAAAGTAAAAGAATGTCAGGGAAAACCTTATAAAGTCAGGAACAAATGGATACAATGATAAAATGGATAAAAATCTCAACCGGTTGGTTGTGAATTCATTCTCTTTTTTGACTGAAAATTTAACTACTTAGCTGAAATTCGAACTACTTTATTAAAAATTTATTTTTTGGTTGATGATTCATTATTTTAGTTGAAAAGCCCTTTTTTTTGCTCGAAATATAACTTTTTTGTAACATTAAAAAAAAATTTTTCATTGAAAATTTAACTAATCTAATCCATTTTTGCTTGGAAATTTATCTGATTTTATTGATTTATTTTATCTTGTTGAACATTCGTATTTTTTATGGTTGACTTAAAACTGTTTTTGATTGAAAATTAAAATATTTCTTGGTTTTCGATTATTACACTTTTCGTTGCGAATTCATTTTTTCTTACTGAAGATTCATCACTTGATCATGTTGAATCACGATGAGCATACCCTTTTTTTTGGTTAAAAATTATTTGGCTTAACTGAAAATTTGATTCTTCCATTTTTGGTTGAAAATTAATAAATTGCTTCCTCGTAGAGGTGGCCTTGTGTAACGGTAATAATTTCGAATTTTTTTATGAACTCGATAACTTGAAGGCTTTTGCATATAAATTGATGAAATTTGGAGGTCTTATTTTTACCCCTAATATCTCAAAACTGACATAGGAATTATGGTCACATATATTATTTAAAAAATATATTTTTTTTACAGTAAAAATAGTCTCATTCATACAATGCAAAGTTGATGTACCGCTAAAAAAGATTGGTAGATTCGAGCCGAATCGATTGGCCTATAATATAAGTCATCTTATTGAAGAGTAAGGAAGATTTTTATTATCATTTTCGAAAAGTTTTTTTTGTATTAAAATTTTTTCATTGACATAATTAAAAATGTATGCACGAATACAAAAAATTCCTTGATTCGGATACTTAAAGGATAATTTAGAACGTTCAGAGAATTTCGGGATTGGGATTTAGTAGCAACCCTGAAGTAATGAATGTTCAATTTTAAAAATTGTTTGCAATATCATCTGAATTTAGCTGATGACGAAAGAATGAGGAAACGCGATGCAAAATGGGATATTGCGATAGTAATATGTAGAATAATCGAAAAATAGATTGACTTGGCTGAAAGGAAAGAAAGGTTTCGTCTCATGTCAGCCATCATTAAATCCAATGAATGCTCTTGGGAACGTTGGGAGTTGTCAGCGACTTTGAATTGGCCCTGTCAGCTGTAATGGTTTGCGACTTATTCTGAATCGAGCGCATGGCCAATGTAACGGTGTGTGATTCTTACAGGATGCGCTAACATCATATTTCGTCATCGTAGGATCGACATCAAATAAGAGACCCGGAAGATACCTTTGTACTTGTACCGTTAACTACACCGATTTAGCCCCAGGTACACGCGATACGATCCCACAAATCTGCCCTTTAGCTTCAAAAGTTACAATAAAAAGCGTGAGGGTTTTTTATGACAAGAAAAACAGTCAAGCCGAGCAAATCCTAAGTTGACAAGAGTAAAGTTGCAAGGCGTTCTTTTTGCGAGGGTCAAATATTGTTAACACAGAGCCTAAGGAAATCTTAAGATTGAACATATAATGTTTTATACGCCACCGTCGGAAATTATCTACACGGCTGGTGTGAGTAGTACTAAAAATGATGGTTGACTTTAAAACGTGATTGCTCGTTTAAAACAGAAGCGAGAAACTGTTCTAAAACCCTTTATAAAGCTTATGAAATTTTGCATCGAATGGCCCATGATAGATATATTTTTGAACTTTCCATGCGAGAATTTTTAAAACAAAATTCAGGAATTTCTGGAATTTTGTACTTTGATTTCAAGTCATGGTTTCCGAGATGACTGAAAATGTCCAAATATCGATTTTTCCAATTTTGTAGCTCAACTTTAACTAGTGTTGTGGCTTAGTATTAGGAAACTTATGGGAACCCCCGAAATTAACAGAACCTAGGCTTTGAATTCTTATCTTTAATTTAAGCCGATAAAACTTTTAAAATCTTCAAGAATTGCCCAGAGATGACAAAAAATGTTGAAACTTTCAGTCGAAGAACCGGTATATTCTCTTCAAAAAGTAAAAAATATTAGGGTAAATGCCCTGACTTTTACAATTTTTTTCAAAATCCTGGACTTTTCCCCGATTTTCAGTTTTCCCTAAGCAGCAGCCACCCTGTAAAGATTAACATTATGGAAAGTATAAGAAATGGAATTGGACTTACCTCTTAAATTTTTCATGTGAGCAACGGCCATCCGGAGGATGGTCAATTTGTCGGGTTTCCGGGCAAGGGCCGAACATGTTGGGACCATGTCCGATAACTCGGTGATGTAGGCGGTCATCTTGTTCCGCCGCCGCCGCTCGATTTCGCAATGATTCTCCCTACAGTTAGACGCAAGACAAAACCAAGGTAATTGCATAGCTCACGATACCATGAAGATTGAAGGTTCTTAAGTCTGAGATTAAGGGCTGAGAAAATAGGGTGAAGATTGTTACCTGCAGAGATGAAGATCCTTTCACAAAAAGTATTCTAAGTTTTTCTTTAAATCATTATTTGTTCCACTATAATTGAGTGCCTTGATTACTTCTTAAAACACAAACAATAACAACTAGTTGTTTTTTTTGGTAATTGCATGCCTCCCACTAATTCGAAAAATTCAAAATAGTATTAGAGTAGCATACCTTTTTAAGAATAGAAGCAAAATAGTGTCCTGCAATTTTTTAATTATTAAATCGCGGGGTTAACTTTTTTCATAAATCTGGTATATAATATATATCTCACACAAAATAAAGTAAAATTCTTTCGAATCTTTTACAATACCCTGAAAATGTTGAATTCCGTTCAAATCCTTCAGATTTCTTTTGAAATCCGTAAAAGTTCTTTCAAATTTCGTTTCATTTATTTTATATAGTTCGCTAGTAATGCGCTGGTATCCTGTGAAATAATTGAAATATTATTCATATCCTTGATACATTTTTAAAATCCTTTGAAACTTTCTGAAATCCTAAGAAATTCTTTGAAAACCCTTAAAGATTTTAGAAACTCATTAAATTTCTATGATATTTCTTGAAATTAATAAAATCCCTTAAAACTTGTGAAATCCCTAGCAATCGCCCCAAAATCGAGTGAAAAGTCGTAAAAAATCTTACAATTTGTAAATCTTTCAAAATTCCTTTAAAAATGATCAAATCTTTTAAACACCCTAAAATCCTACAAAATCACATATCTTTGATGCCCTCTTAAAAAAAACCCTTGTCATTTTTAAAATTGTAAAATTTCTTAGAATTTTGTGAAATATTTTGAATTCTTTGAAAAGGTTTTACTACATCCACATTTAAAATTCCTTTCTTGATTTATAAAAAAATTATATTCTATGGGTTAAAGAAATAATTACTAGTTTATGAAATCAGATTGAAGCCTCGAGGGAGCAAACAAGAAATTAAAACCCGGTTAGTACAAGTTTTACGCCTCGTTATGGGAACTTCGTTTTATCGAGCTTACAGGTTTCCCACAAAGAAAAAAATGAAATCCTGAACGAGAACGCAAATTCAACGAGAACAAAACACTAACTTCAATTATTGACCGCAGATCATATCCTGTTTCCTATAAAAAAAATAATGGCATTGTTAACTAGAAACTGCGGTTTAGATGAAGATTTAAAGAAACTACGGTTTCTTATGATCTCGCTGTTTCTTATGAATTAGCAAAGTAGTTCAACCTTCAAATAAGTAGTTTAATTTTCAGTCCAGTAGTCGAATTTTTTATCGAATACTGGAATTTTCAACCAAGCAGAAAAATTTTCATCCTAATAATTTCATTTTCAACCAAACTTGTGCATTTTAAACCAAAAATGATAAAATTTCTCCCAAAGGGGATGAAGTATCAAATCAAAAAGAAAGAATTTTGTGAACGGTGTTCAATTTTCAACCAAGAAAGATTTTTCAGTTAATAATGAAAAAAAATTGATCGAAAATATTACATTTTGAAGCCAAAAAGACGAGCTTCCTACACAGCATTTTAATTTTCAACCAAAAAGATTAATTTCCTATCACGAATTGTAGACAAAAAGTCGAATTTTCAACGAACACAAACTTTTCAGGCCATAAAGAAAAAAAGTCTTCCAAAATGTTAAAATTTCAAGCAAAAAAGACGAGCTTTCTACAAAACAGTTCAAATTTCAGCCAAAAATATGATTTTGAAACGAAATAGTTGACTTTATTAAACTAAAAAAAATGAATTTGCAAATAAAAATGGAATAATTAAATTTTGATTGGGACCATTTAATTAAATTTTTTTTTTAAACTCACACAGCAAATGAATTTGCAAGTAAAAAAAAAATGAAATTTCGATCAAACAGTTGCAGTTTCATCCGAAAAGTACGAATTTTCAACAAATAAGTTGATTTTCAACCAAACCGTTAAATTTTCAACCAAACTGCTCAATTTTCAGCGAAATAATTAAATTTTTAGTGAACTAAAATTATAGTCATACCACCAAAAAAAAACGTAATCTTTAAGAGAGTAGTTAAACTTACAGCCAAATAGTTGCATTTTTAACAAAAAATTGAATTTATACGAAAAAAGGTGAATTTCAACAAAATACATCAGTTTTCCACCAAAATGGACGAAATTTTAACCAAACAAAATATATGAATATTCAACAAAATAGTACAATCTTCAACCAACGAAAATAACTTTCAACAACAATTAGAGCAACAAAGTTTATTAGTCAAGAAAGAAAAAATGCCAATTAAATTCGAGATTTGAATTCTAAATAAAAAAGGATGACTTTTTAACAAAATTATTGAATTTTCAATTAAATGATTAAATTTTGAACCAAATAATACAATTTTTAACAAAAAATATGAATTCTTAACAAAATATTTTATAGTAGATTTTGGAACCTAAAAGAATGAACTTTCAACTGTTTACAATGAAATCTGTGATATCTTACGTA
>JAWWLR010000054.1:39820173-39831147 GCA_035041075.1 Acraspis erinacei
CCCCTCCCCCGCCGAGTGAGTCACGCCTACCCCGAAAGGGAAACGGCTTAATGGTGTAATAATAATAATAATAAAAATGCAACTGTTTGGTTGAAAATCATTCTGTTTTAGTTGAGGATTTAAGTAGTTTACTGAAAACTCATTTTTGTTGGTAAAATCCAATTGATTTTTGTTTTAAATACAATTTTTTAAAATTACAACTTACACATGTTTTGTTGTAATTTGGCTTGAAAATTTAACTAGTTGCTATAAACTTTAAGTCTTTTGTAGAAAATTGATTTTTCTATTGAAAGTGTATTCTTTTCAATGAAAATTTAACTAATTCGTTTTTTGTTCAAATTGCTTTTTTTAAGTTGAAAAATTTAACTACATATTTAGTTAAAAGTTTGTGGAAACGAAAAAAAAGTAAATAAATAGTGGTCTTAGCGGACTATTGTAACAAAATCATATCTTTAGTGTCCTTTTTTCGAAATAAAAGCTAATTAGGGTCAAATAGTGTCCGAGGCCTGCCCATGGGTTAATTTATTTAAAGCAAAGTCACTAAAGTGGGCTTTTTTGTTCAGAAAAGTCATTAAAACTTACTTTGATGCAGCCCTGAATATTCTGGACAGTTACTTAAAGTTCTTCTTAGAGAAATTCCCTCCCTTCTGCCCATTTTTTTTATCTCTCCCTTTTCCCTCACTAACAAAATTCCCTGACTTTTCCCTGATTTCCAGGTTTTGCTTCACCTGTCTGGCACACTGTATTTATATCCCAACTTTGTATTTTAAAAAATTCTAATCGATTTTAGGTTCGAAAAATGATGAATGAGAGGAGATCGTGCAAGTCACGAGGATGAAACCTGCTCATTAAGACATCACGAATAAATCAAGATGGTGTTAAATGAGCTTCTAACATTTCTACCTGTAGATATCACACGTTCACGTAATAGGGGCGACGAAGATGTTCCCGGGAGCAGGGTGGTGCGCGGTGGTGTGGGCGAGATATGCTAGTGTGAATAATGAATATATTATAGTCTCTCATTGCATTAGCCTCAGACCCCCAAGAGGGGACACAATGGTGATTAGAATTAGAAATCTAATTCCGATCTATGTTGCAATTTTTATTTCACTCTGCGGTATCAGGACTATCAGAGACTAGCATATTAAGCGACAGCTCGCTATTGGTGGATACAGAATCGGCTTTGCAACAATGGGCGGTCCATTCTCTTGGCTTTTATCCACTCTCCTGCCTGCGACCTTATTGGTCACCCACCCCATTCGTTCTCTTGCAAGTTGCAACCGATCCGATCCTCGTGTCTGGGAAGCAGAGCACTTTGCGCCTTCGATCCGACTAGACTCACTAGACTAGAGAACCCTTCGATCAAAGCGAACGATAAGAGTTCAGAAATTCTGTTACCGTTCAAAATAGAAGGAAATTTATATTCAACAAAATTAGCTCACAGTACAAAGTTCCATCTTTAATTTGAGCCCTTTACAAAGTTCCGAGAATGTCAGGTTTGCGCCCTACATTTTTTTTTGTCAAAAAAGTCTAAATATCTGGTTTTTGGTACCGGTACGGGTAATACATTTTTTACATTTTTGGGTTCTTAAACCTAGGACTCACTTCAGAGACCCAAAATAGTGTCAAGACACACGCAGGGCAATATCAAGAGATTACTTCACGGCAGCGCGAGACTTTAGAGCTAAAATTCTTAAGTGCTTTAAAGTCTCGGTCTCTATGATCTAAAAGCATAGGATTTGAGACCTGCGAGCAAAGGGGTGTGGCCTAATGCCTGAAACTTCGAGACCTATGCTTTAAAATCAAGGGTTCCAAGATCTTAGTTCTCACGCCAAAGCGTGGTAAAATCAAAATTTTTATTTAAATTATATTCTTTAGTTAAGGGGGGGGGGAAGGTTTTTCAAAGTATCATTCTCCAAGTAAAGTGCAATGGAAAAAGCATCACGCAGAGAGGGGGTTTAAAGTTCCTGACAAATTTATCACGTATTTTGTGAATGGCCGTAATGTTGTAACTTTAGGGGGTATTCTGTTATTTCAAAATAACTTTAAATGCAAATTAATTACTGAAAAATTGAAAATATATACTTTTATAATGATTATTGTGAAAATCATTTATTGAATTTTAATGTAATAACAGAGTTGTATGAACATATTGGGGCTAAAAAGACACGTAGGGGAATATGAGAAACTGTTTCTTTGGCCAAGAAACCCGATAAATGTTGAAAGTTTGTAAATTCAAAGATCAAGTCTATATATGATATATTGATTTTGCACATGATATAAGAAAAATGAGTTTGAAAAAATGTATATCGACATCAATTTAATCGAAGTGTCTCGTCATCTCGAAATGCGGGATGAGCAATCAAATATATTTTTCATAAGCTTTGCTAGGCATCCCGAATTTTCAGAACGACTAGTTCATCCCCTCTTTCGACTCTCCCAATTTCTGGAGTTAAGAAAACTCTGTTAAACATAAATTATCTCTTATACATGGAAAGGCAATGGAAAGGCAATGGAATGGCCCAAATGAGAATTAAAAAATCTTATTTACAATTCTGATACTCGGGTCAATTAAAAAACGTTATCTTTCAAAAACCCAGCAAAGATGTAATTTAACTATATCAAAATATGTTAAAATTTTCTTGAAAATTTAAGTGTTTGGTTGTAAATAATCTTTATTGTTGATAACTAATATTCTCGTGTTGAAAATTCAACCGTTTTGTAGAAAATTCGGCAATATTTTTTATAATATTTTTTAATTGACTATCAATCCTTTCTTGGTTGAAAAATTCGCCTTTTTGATTTAAAAATAGTGCCTTTAGTACCATTTTTTCGAAATAGTAGCAAAATTGTGTCATCGTTTAAAAAAAAGTGTCAAATAGTGCCAATAACGTGGTGAGTCCGTGGCCTGATAGTGCATAATCAATAATTAAAGGCACAAATATGCGTAACGTAATTCATCTCAAAACATGTATAGTGCACAGAAAAAATCAGGGTGTCTAGTGATCAGCCAATTTGAAATTCCCGCCTTTTTCCAAATAACATTTTTTCCTCAGACCAATTAAACAATTTTTTTTAAATTTAATTTCATACAACCCAATCACGATTATGACCGTATATTTAGCGATAATTGAACAGTTTCTTTTAAAGTGAATAAAATTAATCGACTTTCCATGTTTAATTGGACACGTTTTGGTTTAAATGACTACAATTTAAAATATATTACGCTTTTTTACAATAATAATTTCCAAAAATAATGATAATCATAATTTACCATTTTTATTCAACGTAGTCCAAATATTTACATGACTTATTTCATTCGATAATTCAAAAAACTTATGGCATATTATTTAATAAAGTTAAGTAGTAAGATAAAACTATTATTTTCCTTAAAAACGAATATAAAAAAATGTTCATTCAATTATGTAAAATTATGATATAAAAGGGGATAAATCTACAGGTATACAAATGTAATACATATATTTTCAAGTCACTGTGAAAATACTGTTGAAAATCTTCAAAAAATAAGAATGATTAAAAATTAGATTCGACAGAATTCAAATTTAAAATTTTCTAATTTTAAAATATTCTGTACAATTTGTTGAATGTTCCCAATTTAAAAAGAAATCGTCAAATTAAAATAATTTAAAATTGAAAGTGGTCAGTTTATGAGTGTGTTAAGTTGGAATTTCGTTGAAGCATAAAAATGCAATGTTGAATTTGAATTTTCCAAAGGCGTCTGAACGCTAATACATGTATGGCTGCGTATGTATGTATGTATGTAATAATTTATAATCCCTTCCTTATACGGATTTTGATATTACCAGAGCCATTGCAAAAACATTATTACAGCCTCGGTATAAGTACAAAGAAAATTTCCATTTGTACCCGACTCAGGGATGGAACCCCGGAACTTCAAGCTTCATAGCCCGGTGCACTAGCACCTGAGCCACCAAGGCCCTTAATAAAATTCTAAGCTATTCAAATTTTTCTTTTCCCTGTCAATTCTAACAGTTCTTTTTAATAATAACTTATCACAGGAAAAATAAATTTATATTGAAAAATTCTTCAAAAAATCATTTCTAGTTCTCAAAGTATTGGGAACCCCCCAAAAATGTAGTTAAATGAAATTTCACAACTTCTGGCACAGATTTCAATTCCGCAAGATATGAAACTTTCGATAAATAAAGCATTTCTCCACAATAATGAAATCTTCACGCGTAATTTGATTTATAACTGGAAAAAAAAAGATTTCCAAACTTACGATGGGGAACGATAAGCACTTCTTTTCCAAGTCGTTTAACATAATCATACAGTGATGAGGAAACAATTTGCCGTGATCAGTATATGTTGGGACGCTTTACATGTTCATAATTATGTCTTGATTAGTAACGCTTTATACATCCCACAATGCATATTTATGTCGCTCATGTCCTATGTAAACTCGACTACTCGTGCTTTCTGGGTATTCAAGCAGGAAATGAAAAATGCATAATAACGGTTAACGAAATTTAAGTAACAAATTCCACGAAAATGAAATCTCTTGAAATGTCAACGAAAGTAATTTAATTACTCTAAGCGTAACCTGGATATAATCTGATCAGTGCAAATTATAGTACTCCAGCGCTTTTAATTAAGATGTTACGGTTTAAAATTTCAACACTATCTCGCATGAGAAAAACAACTTTTAAAAAGGAATTTATCTTACCTAAAGTCGAGAATCTAAATTTTCTCATTGCGAATTATGGAACTTTTGCCTTTCTAATTCCAATGAAAAAATCAAGACTATTCTAAAATTTTTCAGAATTAAAATTAAAGATTTTACATACTCAATATTTCATTGTCAATAAGTTTTCACATTTGTATTTTTCAAAATTGGAAGCATCTAAATTTTGAAACTTTAAAAACAAAAGGAATTCATATTGGCGATTTAATAATTACTTACTTCACAGCTAAAAATTCTATCAAAACAAGACAAATAAGTTCTTTTAAATAAAATAAATGTAGATATTGTAAACGCTTACAATTCCTTGGATTTTAGATTTATTTAGATTTCAGAAAGAGATGAATTTTCAATTCAAAAGACGAATTTTCAATTCAAAAGACGAATTTTCAACAAGAGAGTTAAGTTTTCAGTCTAAAAAGTCGATTAAATAAGTTTTGACTTTTAAACATGAAAATATTATTTTCAAGAAATAACCTCATTTTCAATCAACAAAGATGAATTTTCAACTACAGAGTTAACTTTTCGACAAAATAGTTTTAAAGCAAAAAGACGAGTTTTTCTAGAAGACAGTTGAATTTTCAACAAAAAATTCCATTTTCAATCCAAAGGGATGCATTTTTTCAGGTTAAAACATCGATTAAAAATCATTTGACTTGTAAACCTGAAAATATTAATTTTCGACAAAAAAATTAATTTTCAATCAATAAATATAACTTTTCAACAAAATAATTTGAAGGAAAAAAGATACATTTTTTAGAAGAAATTTTAGTTTTTAACAAAAAAAAGATTATTTTCTGCCACAAAAGATGGATTTTCAACCCCCCAAAAACGAATTCCCAACAAAATACTTTAACATTCAACCAAAAAATAGTGTCTAGCAAGAAGAGGAAATGTCAACCCGAAGAGGCGAATTTTTAACAAAATATTTATGTTTTAGTCTAAAAAGTGGACTTTTTAAAGAAAAAATTTGGCTTAAACATGAAAATCTTAATTTTCAATAAAAAAGTTAATTTTCAATGAAGAAAGTAAAATTTTTAACCAAAAAGAGGAAATTTTTCTACCATCGAAGATAACTTTTTGAACTAAAAAGGTAAAGTTTCAACAAAATAGTTGAATATTTGAACAAAAAATATGTCTTTAACTAAAAAGATTCATTTTGTACTGAAAGACGAATTTTAGACCAAATATATGAATTTTCTACAAAACAGTTTTTAATTTTTTAACCAGAAAATATGAATTTTCATCAGAAAAATTAATTTTAAGCCAAAAAGTTGAATTCACAACCAACCAGATTAATTTTCTATGAGGACGATAAATTTCCTACCAAAAAAGACGAATTCCCAAGGAAATAGTTACGTTTTCGACCATCAAACAGATGCATTATAAAATAAAATAATGTATCTTAAACAAACAAAAAAATTTAAACAAAGGAGTTCAGCTGCCAAAATAAAAAACTGTTTAATTCAACCAAAATACGAACTTTTAACCAAATAGTTTAATCCTTCACCAAACCATATACATTCTTAACCAAGCAGTTGCATTTTTAAGCAAAAAAGATTAAATTTCTACCATCAAAGTTGAATTTGCAACCTAAAAACACGACATTTTCACAAAATAGTTGAATTTCTGTCGAAAAAATATGAACTTTTAATCAAATAGTTGAATATTCAACACAAGAATTAAATTTCCAAAGAAAAAGTAGACTTTTTCACTAAACAAAATTAATTGAGAAGCAAAAACATAGTAGCAGACTTTTCAATCGAAGACAGAATTTCCTTAGAGGGATTGATTAATTCGGTTCACATTTAAGGGAAAAATGAGAAAAAGGGAGAGGACGTGAAGTCACTTGAAAACAAGAGGAAAAAGAGGAATTCTTTAAAAAAAGGGGAATCGGGGAAAGAACTTGAAGTCCGTAACTAGATTTTTTTTAAATAGATTCAAACTTTTAACTCTGATATTTCTTATTATTATCATTTAACGAAAAAACAATTTTTCTACTTTTTTGTCGGATTTTTAGCAAAAATATATGTCTATCATACTGTGATATTGCGATCTTTAATTTTGCTTTTCTCTGAGTATAATAATTTGTCTAGATCAAACGTTGCTTATTCTCATTCAGCCAATGAAACCAATGAAATTTTAATTTCAAAAGTCTCAGTCAATTTTCTCGAAATTGGCTAACTTTTTTACGTGAAACTTTTACATGACTTTATTATTTTTTTTTTAACTGAAAATTGAATTGACTTTGAGATTGTGAACTTCCAAAACCATTTCTTCGAACCTGGATAAACTTGTTTGATTAAACTTTTTCGGCCTCAAATCAACCACACTTCGGCTTGGGAATGGACATTTGTTTTTCCATAAATTATATTAGAATTATATTCCTTTTGCGATAAAGGATTACTGGATAAGAAAGTTGGCTGAATTCTTACACGTCTCTCTATTACTAAATCTCACACGTGAAAACAGTAGTCTACTGATTGAGGACAGATAAGTTTTTAGAGATATGTTGAAGTTTAAATAGTGGAGGTGTAGATTATGCAATAACGATCTGGTAATCAGCTACGAATGACCGCAAATCTCCACTACGTGACGAGTTCGACGAAGACTGGGTTTTGTTAGAAGTTGCGTGTATTTTACGTGGTAATAGTGGATAGCCGCATAAATAAACATTCGACAGAAAAATCGCTTTTTTCAAGCTGACTGCTTTCCAAAAAAATAAAAAAGTCCACAAATTTACTTTTTAATCTTTTTTTAAAAATTAAACATTTATTTTTACATTTAGAAAAGAAGAAATAATCTTTTTATAAGAAAATTCATAGTTTTTAAATACACCCAATTCTCGGTTTAGTTCCAGTGTCGGAGGGTTGCCTGAAAATAGCCTTGAAACTTAATCAGGGCAAATAGAAACGTAAACATTCAGGGCCGCCTGAATCTTTTCCAATTAGAATTCCAAGTCGAATTCCTTCATATCCTTTAAAACTGTTAAAGTCTGCGAAATGCCTTAAAATATAAAATTTAATGATTCCTTAAAGCCTAACGATGCCTATAAATTCGTTAAAATACCTTGAAATCGTAAAAATGCATTAAAATAAGTAGAAAGCATATCCAGCTCATTAGATATTAATTATATTACAATTATTCATTACATTTTTGTAAATGAAAATCGTTTAAATACAATGCAAGCCCCAAACGCACGGTCACGCTGATGCAATTTTCTGCTTTAAAATATAAAAGTCCAGAAATCTACTTTTTATCAATTTTTTATGATGAAGCAATAAAAGCAACTATCACAAAAAGAGATTAACTCGATTGGATAAAATCTGGCCCACCTTTGGAATGTTTCTGAATTGACCAAATTTTTAATTAATTTAATATAATAAATAATACCAATTAAACATTTATCAATTCGAAGAAGCTCTATACATGAAACTTTACAACTTTCAAATTCTGATTTCCAGATTTAAAACCATCAACCTTGAATGCTTTACAATTTAAATAAATTCAAAACTTAAAACTTTGAAATTTAAATGCCTTCTGCTTGAAATGGGTTTGTTTCGCCTTTTTATCGATGGGTCCTAAAAAAAATTTGGATTCAGGAATGCTTATAGTTTCCAAGAAAAACGATCTGAATCAGTGACCAAGAAGGAAGCAAAACAATTATGTGGTGACGTGAATAAATAAATTTCGATGAACTTGTAAGATGTTTTGACTTTAAAAACGCTGAAATGGCGATAACAGAATTCTGCACACTGGTCAAGGTCTGACCTGTTAAAGAACTAAACGTTTAAAATGTTCTGACACGTGTGCAGAACCTAATCTAAATCGTAAAATACGGCAACAGATCTATTAAATCATTTTTAGTCAATATTTGTTTATTTCAGCATGAAATACAATACAGTTAATTTAGCACCAGACACGAGTTTCCTGTTGATGTTTAAACAAGATTACAAAAGATATTTTTTAATATTTTAGTAAATAAGATTAATAATATAAATATCGGAAGTTTATTTAGTTGTGAAATTTGTAGGATTGAAAATAAATACTGAAAATATGAAATAAGTTTTTTTTGCAAAGATATCTTCTAAGTTAATATTTTAATGTGAAATTTATCTGGTCGTAATAAAATTGTTGACAACTATTCCTAAACTAAAAAAAAAATAGTTTGATATAGAGGATTATAAACATTGTTTTGTTCAGTTTACATTTTGAGCCTAGAATTAATCTGCATCTCTTGGTGCAATTCTTGGTAGACAGATGTTTTGACCACGTGGAGAGATACCATTTTTCTCACGCTCAATACTCACAATATAAGAGCAGACTGCTTATTAAATTCAATTAGAATAAGCAATAAGACTACAGAAATATAGGAAAAAATAATGTAATCTTTTTTTAGACAGAATTATACTTCTGCGCCTCTTCTGAACTTTTCTAAATTCGAAATGTTTAAACTTAACTTTTAATGTTGTAATTCAGAACTTTCAATCTGGTTCGAAATGGTTAAAATATTGAAATTGTAAACATTTTAAACAACTGTGAATTATCTTTCAATTGAATAACTTATTGAATGTAAAGTAATAAAATTTGAGTAAAATCAGATTCGACCATTCAAGGGACTTAAAACAATTGTGATATCTCGAAAGAATTTGCTCAAATGCATTATTGAAGTGATAAAAAGTCTGCAACACTTTTTTATCACATTTTCCTTTTTTAAACGAGATTTAAAATAAAACTCTAATTGTAAAAAAGTATTTCTCTCCGTGATTTGGTTGGCTTTAAAGAGAAAAACACGGTTAAATTGTTTAATTATTTATGTTAGAAAATATTGATTTTAGAGCCAAAGAATTTAAGTATTCCTACTCCGAACAAATTAAAATGGAACTATTTTTAAATTAATAATAATTATTAATTGCAATAATCAGTTTTCCTATTTTAAAAGCAATAAAATTTAAAAATATCCGGATTAAAAAAATGAGTTTTAAGTTGAGGACCATTCTAATTTTGTGTACCTAAGGTACTGTTGATGTCATTTCAAATAAAAAACATAATTTTTAATGAAGGAATACTAAAACTTAGAATTTTTTTTATTTTAACGTTTTGAAATTTATTCCTTTTTACCATCGCTTCTTACCAATTTTTGAAAACTACCTGCATTTTAATAAACGATAGCTTATTTTTTCGGGGAAAACAATCTTCTCCAATCTACTGTTTCCAATTGTGAAAGTAAATTTGTCTATAACCGATATCGTTAAAACAATTTTAAAACAAGCATTTTTTAAACAAATAAATATATTTGAAGAGTTCGAACATGTGGTTACGTCAGCTTAATATACGTGATTATTGACTTATTTTCCAAATTTATTAACATAATAATGATAATAAAATTACGATTTATTCAAATTCAATCACTTTTTAAAAATTAATATGAAGCGACAGTAACAAAAAAATGAATTTATAAAACATTTTGTTCAAATAATTACTTTTCGTAAGTTTTAACCATTTTTCATACCAAAATAATGTTTTTTCTTTCATAATACGTGACTAATAATACAATTCTATTCTTAAAGTCAAAGAAAAGTTTTTTCCAGACACCTGATTTTTGCCACAACGAACTTAAATTAAAAATTCTGCAATTGAAGAAATATTCAGTGATTTACAAGTTCGGATTTTGGAATCCACCTTAAAGACGGAGTTCTCAATTTGTTGCAATTCTAAGTCTCCGAATATCGAATCCGGTTAAAATTGAAAGAAAGTCTTCAGAATAAGAAGAATACAAAATTTGAAAATAAATTTTGAAACCCATCTACATTCTGTTCTTTAATATTCATGTTTAATAGCAGAATGCTTTCCAATTTCGAAATTTACAATCTCACGAGAGAATTTTCAAAAATTTCCAATTAAAAATCATTTGCCGCTAAAATTTGTTTTCCTTGACGCTGAAATTAGAAAGGGTTAAAAATTTACCTCCGTCTTTTCGACTGGGGCGAATCGGTTTGAACCTGTTGTATCTGATGGGGCGATAAGGTGGGCCCGTAAGATAGTAGCTGACTTCCGGGCACTGGTCCCGCAGGCGGAGGGGGTGGTGGTCCCAATTGATAACCCATGGGTGGTGGTGGAACCCCATAATGAGAGGAACCAGGACTGGGTCCCAAACCATATCCTGCACTCCCTGCACCACCCCCGTACATTCCACTTCCTCCAGGATACTCTATCTTGGCGAACTTTATCGTCACTTTAAATCCACACCT
>JAWWLR010000054.1:39839782-39851977 GCA_035041075.1 Acraspis erinacei
TGTGCCATTTTCCGTGGATCAATTCCTGAAATCAGAATCAATCATTTAAAATTGAAATTCTAATAAAACTTCAAAAAAATCCTAGAAAATATATAGACTTAAAAACAAATTAAAGCAATTATCGATCTGACAAAACTATTAATTGCAACCCGAGTTCGCATTAAATTTTCCTCGAGAATAAAAAACTACCTTTATAAGTAGCATAGAATCAAATAGAAAATAATGAAATCAAATTACCCAAATTTGCATTTTAGATCCGTTTATTCCATTTATTCAAAGAGGTCCTGGTGGAAAGCCTGACCCAAAAATTCACTGATTCTTTCTAAATTTACAAACTGATTCATGAGAAATCGAATCGTTTTGTATAAAAACAATTCTAGAGCGTTCTCACGTGATTTATGAGTATATTTTATGTGAAAAACGCTTTCAATGTCAATCTTTATTCTAGTGGATGCTTACCTGGCATAGAGTGGGTGATTGCAGACATTTGGATAAACATTCAAGTTTTTTCCTCACACCGTTAAAACACAATAAAAACAAGAACGCATCCGACTGTCGGTTTAAATCTTTGATTTTTATTTCGCTTCACTGACATAAAAACTGGGTGTTTACACTGAGCAGCTGCGCCATTTTGAAGTTTGGTCGGGCTTTTTATTTTTGCTTGTGCACGAAACGAGAGGAAGCCGCGATCCCATCGCGATCTAGCGGACGATTCTCGAACCTGATTACCATTTTATTTTCGAACGTCAGAAAAAAAACACAAAATCTATTTTTTTAGCTGGAAAGAAAATAAAAACCTAGATTTATTTATTACCTTTATGAAAAGAAAGGATTTGGCTCAATTTATGCTGAAAAAATTTGATTTTCCTTTTGTATTTGGGAGTTTTATTGTAAAAAATCGATAAGTTTTCAAAAAGCTAGAATCCTGCCGCGAAAAAAAATGAATCAAGTTAACTGTTAAATTTGTTGAACTAGACACCAATCAGATTCCTTTTCAGAAGGCAATAAAATAAATAACTGAGTAAGGGTATTCTGATTGGATAAAAGAGCATTTGGAATCTTTAGGCTTAATCCACTGAAGAGGCAATAGATTTTTGAATTGCGGGAAATTCGAAATGGAATTATTCGGCTTTTAATTTTTGAATACATAAATTAATATAAATTGGAATTTATAAAAAGATTGGGTTAATTATAGCAGCTAGATAAAAAATGTTCATTTTTGACCAAATGGTTGAATTTTCAACCAAGACTTAAATTAATTCTCAACTAAAAAGAATGAATTCTCAACAAAAAATGTAGCGCATAATTGATATTTTAATCAAAAAAGATTTTAATTATAAATCAGAAGCAGTTGATCACATCTGAAAAGAACGAATTTTTAACAAAATATTTGGGTGCGTAAACTGAACATTAATTCTCGGCAAAATATTTAAATTGTCAACCAAAAAATTGAATTTTTAACCAAATAATTAAATTTTCAACAAAAAAGATTAATTTAAAAAAAAAGTTGTAGATAACATTTTGTATTAAATCTTTGGAACTTTTTAATTTTTTTGTGATCTTTTTAAAACTTGTTTTAAAATCTTCATGATTTTTTTTTTACAATTTTAGGAATCTTTCAGAACGTTTAACAATCCTTGTAGATATTCTTTTATTTAAAATATATTTTTCAAAGCACAAAATGATTAAAATTTTTCCCAGGATTCGTAAGAATGTTTTGCATTATTATACCTTTCAAAATTCTTAAAAACTTTCCAATTTCTATTTTTTAGATTTAAAAAATCTAAATTTTGTTTTCGATTTTGTTTTTAAATTTTAATTACTTTTAAAAACATTTTTAAACTTCTAAATATCTTGTAAAATTTTCTAAACTATTTTTATAATTTTGGGAATCTTTTGAAATGTAAAATTTCTTTTAGATATTCTCTTAAAATTCATTTTTAAAAATAAAAATGCATTACATATATTTTCACATGAATCTTAAGAAAACTGTTTTGTTATCTTGATAACTTTCAAAATCCTTTTTAAATTGATTCCAATTTTTCCTAAATTAGTTTCTAGATTCTACAAAAAAAAAACACAAAAATCTGCCTGCCGTTAAAATTGTAATTATTTTTTAATCATTTCAAAACTTCTACATATTTTTTAAATTTTTCGACTTTTTCCTAAAACGGGTTTAAAATTCTGCAAAATAAAAAAAAATGATTAAAAACTTTAAGACTCTTTTTTGACAATTTTCGGAATCTTTTGATATGTTTAAAAATCTTCATAGATATTTTCTTAAGATATATTTAAAAAAATAATAAATCATTACGAATTTTTCCAGGAATCTTGAGAAAAGTTTTTTATTTTCTTGATAACCGTAAAAATTCATAAAAAGCTCTAAATTTTCTTTTCCGAAATCTTGCAAAATCTGCTCAGATGTTTAATTATTTTTTCATCTTTTTAAAACGTCTAAACCTACGAACTTTCCCAGGAATCTTAAGGAATTGTTTTCATTACCTTGTTACATTTCAAAATCTTTTTAAAACATTTGGAAAAATATTTAAAAATCTGAATTTTTTAAAAATGTTGTAAAATATTTAAAAATTTTGAATTATTTTTGAATTTTTCCAAACTTCTAGACCTTCTAAATATTTTTACAAATAATTTGAATTTTTTCTAAAATTGCTTTAAAACTGTGCAAAATAAAAAAAATGTTTTAAAATCTTCAAGATTCTTTTTTGACAATTTTAGGAATCTTTTAGAATGTTTAACAATCTTTGTAGATATTCTTTTATTTAAAATAAATTTTTCAAAAGACAAAATGCTTAACATTTTTCCCAGGATTCGTAAGAATTTGTTGTATTATTTTACCTTTCTAAATCCTTAAAACGTTTCGAATTTCTATTGTTTAGACTTTAGATTTTAAAACTCTAAACTTTGTTTTCGCTTTTGGTTTTAAATTTTAATTACTTTTGAAAACATTTTTAAACTTCTAAATATATTGTAAAATTTTTTAAACTAATTTCAAGTTTTGTGAATCTTTTGAAATGTAAAATTCCTTTTAGATATTCTCTTAAAATTCATTTTAAAAAATAAAAATGCATTACATATATTTTCATTGGAATCTTAAGAAAACTGTTTCGTTATCTTGATACCTTTCAAAATCCGTTTTAAATTGATTCCAATTTTTCCTAAATTAGTTTCTAGATTCTACAAAACAAAACACAAAAATCTGCCTGCCGTTAAAATTGTAATTATTTTTTAATCATTTCAAAACTTCTATATATTTTTTAAATTTTTCGAATTTTTCCTAAAACGGGTTTAAAATTCTGCAAAATAAAAAAAATCATTAAAAAACTTTAAGACTCTTTTTTGACAATTTTCGGAATCTTTTGAAATGTTTAAAAATCTTCATAGATATTTTCTTAAAATATATTTAAAAAATAATAAATCATTACGAATATTTCCAGGAATCTTAAGGAATTGTTCTCATTATCTTGTTACATTTCAAAATCTTTTTAAAAAATTTAGCAAAATATTAAAAAATCTGAATTTATTAAAAATGTTGTAAAATCTTTTCAAATTTTGAATTATTTTTGAAATTTTTCCAAACTTCTAGACCTTCTTAATATTTTTACAAATAATTTTAATTTTTTCTAAAATTGTTTTAAAATTCTCCAGAATCAAAAAATTGTTTGAAAGTCTATAACATTCTTTCTAGAAAATTTTAGGAATTTTTTGAAATGTATAAAAAATCTTTTTAGATACTTTGTTATGATCTATTTTTTAAAATATAAAAAATAAATAATAATCTAATAATAAAACAAAAAGGATTATAAATGTGATATTTTTTATGAAATTACATAAATTTAACTCCATTTTTTAAGTTTGAAAACCCTTCCATTAAAAAAATCATCTAAAGCTATCATTAAAAATAAAGCGTTACTTTTCGAGAGAAATTAAAGAAACAGTAACGATAACGCGTTACTTTTGACTAGTAAAGTGTCAAAAACTGAATAATATTTGCAATTCCTGAACAAGATACAAAATCACGAGACCTCAATTTCATGAATCGTTTTTCGTTTCCTGGGTACTCCATTACTGAGGAATCATTGATGAACATGTGAACGCAGCATAAGCCGATTTGAAATGCGACGCCCGGCGGTGCATCAAGTACGCAACTTCCGCGAACTCGCTGCTGAGCATTGAGCAAAATGGACGCCTTTGTGTCTGTTTTCTTCGGATTCCCACTATAAATAGTGTTTTTCCCGCGATCAGTCACATCTGAAAGTATGGTGTTTACATGGTTTCGCGAATGATGTAAGTGAAAGTTATGCTCTGCGATGGTGTTGTTTGTTTCATATTTTGATCGATCTAATTTGCCTCCAACCAAGTAGGCCACAGCCACGGATGACAATTGAGTGGATATCTTGAGAGGAAAAATTTCTGAAGAAAATCGCTGAAGGAGGACCACTCCAACTTTCTAGGACCAAAAACTGGGTGCATTTTTACAACTGACAGGCAGCTGGTCAGGAAAATACGAAGGGCCTTGACGAAAAACCTCATTCTGCATATTAGACAGTGCAGCATAAATAATCGGGAGGATCAGTTAACTAAAGGTAAATAACACAAAATATCGCGGGAACAATCATTTTTTCACATTTTTGGTTCGTATTCGTGCCAAATATCTCTAGCCAATTCTTAATTTCGAGGGTTTATCAGATTTTTAGCTTTTAATTTCATTCTATCAATCAGCTTTGACCTGCTGTCTTGTTTTTATGCATTTTCGTAGAAAGTCCCTTTTTCCTTTTATTTCGGTGTACAAATGTTGAGAAGAGATCCACTTGGTCTTTTTTTCTTGGTTTTTTTTGCCAAATGGAAATTTTGGAGCATGATGATAGATCTGTTCTATATTTCTGTTTATTTTTGAAGACGATTTAGATATTTCGAGCGTTAAGTAAGTGGGCTTTTTTTAATTTTTTGGATTTGGCATTAGAAATTCTTGTAAACTTGAGCAGTATTTTTTGTTATTTTTATTTCGTGGTTTTCAACACTATTGGTTTGATACGAGGCATGAATATTTTTAAATTTTGTTTATTTATGTTTATATAATTACATAGTAACGAGTTTTTAATAATAATTGGGAATATTGAGCTTTTTGGTATTCAATGCTCAAAAAACTTAAATTTTAGAATTCCTTTGCAACAGTTCTCTTTATGGAAACATAAACGCCAGGTTTACGATTTTAAGTCCACCGAGATTATTTTTAGTGAAACTCGTTTGCTCACAGTTCAATATCAAATAGATAGTAAAAAGTGAAAAAAGAAACTCCAATGCTTAACCTAAAAAATATTTGCAATTTTTAAAAATACCGAGTATATAGCTCAAATTTGATCTAATTACAATTTTTAGATTTTAAAACATAATTTTCTTATTTTTTTGTTGCGTGGAAGTCTTTAATTTGAAAATACGACTCGTATTTTTAGTCTTTTCATATGGGTTGGTTTAAAATTACTGTAAAAAATTTTTTAATGAATTTTTCAGGTTGTTAAAATAATATTTAGAGGCCTTATCTTGTTATTGGTATTAGTCGTATTTGTTGATAAAAGATCCACTTGGTGTATTTTTGTATTAATTTTGTTGGAATTAAAACTTCGGTATGTTGGATATGAGAATCCTGTACAAATATTGACTATTTATTTATGTTCATATACAGTAATTCGTTTTTATAATTATAAAGAGTAGAATTTCAAAAATTTAAATCCATTCTCTGATCAAATGATTTTAGTGAAACTTTGATGTTTAATATTGGGGAATTTTCCCTAACATATTTTGTGCAATATTTTCTAATAATTGGTGAAATTTACCCAACTATCTTTGGAAAGATTCCCCACTCTCTTGGGGAAATTCCTGAGAAATATTATGAAATACTTGCTGGATATTCAGCAATTGTCCCCAATATTATTTTTTTAAATCTACACTTTTGTGTAATTTTTATCACAACGTTTTTAAAAGAAATACCTCATTGAACTAGAGAATATATCCTACAAATCAGGAAAGTTCTCTAAATAATTTTTGGAGCCAATTTCACATTATATAGTTGAAAAATAAAAACAGTAATTTATGTTGGAAGCGTTGGAATCGGAAAAGTTCTTAGGTGCCACGAAACATTAAGAGTCAAATAATGATTCATTATTTATATTTTATCTGAGAGGAAAATGGAGCCAAAAGTCAAATCGAATTTCGAAAAATTAGTTTCAATATATCTGAAAAGATTTTAAAACATTTCCAAAATTGTTAAAAAAAAATATACTTAAATGTTTTGTAAAAATTCGGAAAATAATTTAGAATTTGAAAAGATATCTAAAAAATCGAAAACGGAATGTAGATTTTTGTAGAGTTCGTAATAAAAATCAAATTTTTGGTAACATTTTTAATAATTCTTTATTTTGAAAATTCTATCTTTAAGAAAATATCTAAAAAGATTTTTAAATTAATGGATTCAAAGATTTCTAAAATTGTGTAAAAAGAATCTAAGTTTTTGAGATAATTTTTTTTAGTTTGCAGAATTTGAAAACAATTTCAGGAAAATTCGAAACATTTAGAAGCTTAGATCTTTTAAAGTTTTTTCATCTCTCTTGGTAGAAATTTCATCTTTTTTAATATTTGAATCATTTAATTTATTGACAACTCCTTTTTTTATTAATTCCACTGTTTTATTTAAATTAAAAAATTGTTTTAAATTTAAATATCAAGTATTAAATTTTTCGTGTAGAATTCCTCTTGGTTGACAATGAAAATAATTAAAAGGTGAAGTTTGAAGGTCGAAGATTTACCATTACACTTAAAAATTGATCTAAAAATGAAAATGCAACTGCTTTGTTGAAAATGCGTATTTTTTTATAACAAATTATTCATCTTCATAGAAAAATAATCGATTTGGTTTAGAATTGACCTATTTGGCTTAAAATTTACATTTCGCATGAAAATTAACATTTTCGGTTTAAAAATTTAACTATTTTGTAGACAATTCGTCTCTTTCGTTAAAAAATTCCACCTGTCGGTTGTAAATTAATATTTTTTGGTTGAGTATTCAACTTTTTGTTTCGTTTAAAAATCGTCCTTTTTGGATAAATCTACTGTTTTTGATTTATAATTAAAATGTTTTATGGTTGAAAGATCTATCGAGCATTACATTCATTATTGGAATTCGAAAAATTCTTAGATTTCTAGAAACATTAAGAATACAACATTTATTATTAATTAAAATTTTTTTTCTACAATGTACAACATTACAAAATTTACAAAATTACTGCTTTGTGCTATGAGAAAAATGGAGCCAAAAGTAAAGTTTATTCTTCGAAATTTAATAAATGGAGTAATTTTGATTTTAAAAATTGTAGTGATCGAAGCAAATAAAGCCAGTTTGATGTACAGTTATATTTTTTTTTCTTCCGAAAATCCCTTGTGTCTAGGGTGTCTAAATTTGTATTAAAACTTCCAGGTTTCCTACGGAACCTGGAAAATTCCTGGAATTTTGATAAAGAAACTGGAAAATTTGATTGCCATTTCTTTTCGAAGGTTTTATAATTATTTCGGTATTTTCCTGATTTGAATGAGTATGGCTGATTGATAATTCTATGTACAATACCTAAGGGGATATACTATAATGCCTAGTTTTTTTAAATAATATTATCATGATATATATTCTGCATCTAATAAGCCAAAGTTGAAGGCTAAGTGTTAATTTAATAAAAATATATTCTGAAAAAATATTTAAAATTTCGGCGTTTTAGACAAATTGGAGTACTTTAGTAATTAGTAAAAAGATCCTAGTTCTTTGACTTGGAAATAATTATGTTTATAATTTATAATTTTAAAAAATTGTAACTTTTTTAATAATTATGAAAGATTTGAGGAGATTTAATATTTTTAAAGATTTCTGAGAGAACTTTAAATAGTTTAGGTTTTATTTTAAAAGAATAATATTTAATTTCGAAGATTTCAAAATATGTGGAAAAAGAATATGAAAGACTGAGACAATTTTTTTAATTATTTAGGATCAATTGAATGAAAAACATGGTCTTATAAGATTCATGGAAGATTTTTGAATGGTTTTCTAATGAATTTTAAGAGAAAATTGAAAACGAAGAATTTTGTCATGTTACATAATTTTAGAAAAAAATTGAGTAAGCTTAAGAGATATTCAGAAGTTTTGAAACGATTCAAAAATAAAAATAAACTTGTAAAGATTTCTGAAGAATTTGGCAAGGTTTCACGAAAATGAAAAAAATTGTTAAAATCTAAAAGATTTTAAGTAATTTTTTTAAATTTGCAGATTAAAAAAACTTCCTGAAAAATTTGAATAATTTTGTATTTTTAAAAATTAACTTCAAGAGAGAATTAAACCAGGGTTTTAAACATATAAAACGATTTCTTAACATTTTGAAAAAGGTTGTAGAAGGTTTCGAAGCAAAATGTTTTAATTTGGTAACATTGAAAAATAAAATAAAAAATTGAGGAAATTCAAGAAATATTTAGTAGAATTGAAAAGATTCAAAATGAATTTTTAACGTTAAAAGATTTTAAAAGTAAACTTTAGAAGCTTTAAAAGAATTTCGAAAGGTTTCAAGTGAATAAACAAATTTTCTTAAAATTCATGAGAAAATTTAGAAGGTGATAAGGCAATTTTTTTACATTTTGAATGATTTGTCAAAATTTTAAGAAAAATTCGAATCAATTAAAAATGTTTTTAGGAATTTAAGACATTTTAAATTGGATAGAAATATTTAAAATCTTGGAAATATTTCCGAAAATTTACTTATTATTTCTTTATTTATTCTTTTTTATGAATCTAAAATATTTTTAAATCTTTTCTAATTTTTGCAAGAATCTTATAAAAATTATATTTATATAAATTTACAAACAAACTAATAATACTTATTTTCTTGTTCTCTATTCTCAGAATTTAATTTCTACTCGAATTTAAGTGTTCAAAAGCTTTTAAGAAGTGAATAGTTATTTGAAATTTTTACGTTATATTATTATTAATATTATTTTGTAGTCTTCATGTCATTGAAAAAAAGTTTAAATTAGTAAAATTTTAATTATTAAAAGCGTTATGTGAAAAAGAGAAATTCCCTACATTTTATAGGAATCTCTTAATTTTATAGGAATATTGTTTAAGTTTTCTAAAATATATCCAATTTTTTGGCAAAATTACCCAATTTCTCGGGGAAAGTATTTTGAGCGTGAAATGTGGAATTTTCTCCAAAAGTAGATTTTTTTACTAGGTTTTTTGGCAATTGAATCTGAATTTGTAAGCGAATTTTCCTAGAACATCAAGTTTTTGAGAAAATGTGGGGCAAACGCATTTTTGGCCATTTTTTTAAAAACAACGTAGGGCGCGAACCTGACGTTCTCGAATCTTTCTAGTAGGCTTAAATTAAAGGTGAAACTATGTGCTTTGAGATAATTTTGTTGAAAATAAATTTCCGTCTCCTATCTTGAGCGGTAACAGGTTTTTCCTGCGGACGCGTTCACTCACCACTCCTTACAACCCGGGTAAACGCGCGCTCAACAAAAAATTGTTATCGCTCAAGATAAGCGGTGCAAACATTTTTACATTCTCATTCATGAGAGTTTAATGTAATCTCCCAAATTTTTCGATCTCTAATTTTTAACGGATATTTACGTTTCGGTACTCACAGAGTCCGAAAATTAAATAAAAACACGTCCCTGTGTATGTTTGTGTGGTTACCGGAATGTTGTAGCCACGTTAACTTATGAAGGATTTGTTCAATCGATTCAGCCTTTGCTACCCTTTGTTTGGGTCCCAAAATGAAGGTCAAGTTTGTTAACCAGACATTTTGAAACAAAGTAAAAAAGTTTAGAGCATTTTGAAAATTTGAAACAACATTTTTTAAAGAGTTTTGTAAATTTTTGTCAAAGTTTCTGGTACTTCGATGAGAATTAGAAAAGCTGTATGATATTCAAAATTTCAAATATATTTCGAAAATATCTCAGTGAAAATTTTCGATTTGATCGAAAGTCAAAAAGAAATTTTTGTTAAAGTTGCTAGTACATGACAAAAGTACTTGCAAGTTATCCTAACATCATTTCTAATTTCGATGAAAATTAAAAGTGATATGTTTTTCAATATTTAGAAATAAAAAAAAAACTATTTCTCTGATAGATTAAGAAATGTCTAACAAGATTTGTACTATATGAAGTATATTTCAGAACTGTCCCAATGAAATTTATCGAGTGGAACAAACTTTAAAAAGTTGGAAACCAATTAAAAATCTTGTAGATAATTAATAATCAAGAAGGTTAGCTATATTGGTATATTTAAAAAATAGGAATAATTTTTTTAATGTTTTTAATTTAATTGATAATAATATTTAATGGAATGTTCTTTGTCACCCGAAAATTATTTTTTCTATGCCACCCCTCAGTTGATAGGATGATTTATGTTAGCACACATCAGTTTTTAATGTTTTCTGATTTAAAAATATTTTAAGAAAATTTTAATTTTTTGCTGTGGTACATACAAATTTGATACATTTTATGAATTAATGTTGGAAATTTTACTTTTATTTTTGTAAATAAATTTTTTAATTTTGCTTTTTTTTAATGAAAAAACCTTTTTATGTTTAGACATATAAACAGGCATATTATTGCTATCAATTTTTTTAACAATTTAGGAACGTACATATAATAAAAATGAATTAAAATCAGAGTTTAGTTTCTTTGAATGTACTATTATTATTCGGAAGATGCCTGTGTATTATAGTATATTGTAGTAGTTACTGTCAGTGCGTTACTGTTTTGTAGTCTGTTATAATAGTTATTAATTATTTAAATTCTTTAAAAACATAGCTATAACACTGAATAATTGTTTTTTATTTTTTTAAAAGTGCCGGGTGGCCGCTGGACCGGGAAACCGAGAATTTTTAAAATTTTTAGAAAATAAGTTTATCAAATCACTTGGAATATCACAAATATCATATTCATGATATAATGCAATTTAAAATAAGTTAGATTTAAAATTTTTATGTCAATGTTGACTTTAATTTTAGTATAAAATGTTGCCTTTTTATGTGTTTTCAATTTTAAGCTTGCATTTTCAATTGAAAGAATTTAGAAGTAAAGTTTTAAACACTTAAACAATTCAAAATTGAAAGCCTTTTAATTTGAAAATTTTGGATAAAAGACGTTTATGTTGATCAACTGCAAATATAAATTAATGCGTGATTTTTAAAACTGAGCTTTGCTTAAAATGTTGATAATTTAGCAATAATTGCTTTTATAATACGATTCTGAACCTGTTCAAAATTAAATAGTTTACAGGTTTTAATGCTAAAATTTAAACGTTTTTAATTCTAGAGCCCAAATAGTTAAAAAAATGTAAACGGCATATTGAAACTTTATAAATTAGTTTCAATTCTACTATAATTTAAACATAATATATGCATAATTGACCAATTTGATTTAATTTTGTAGTTATAAAAAGTTTTAATGAGCAGTTATAAATAAAGTATTCAAAACTAAACAATTTGAAACTTAATGGTTTGAATTGTTAAAATTGCATAGCGCTAAAGGTTTAAACGTGACGATTTTAATTGTTTTATTTCAAACAAGTTTTATTTGCAAGTGAAAGAGTTGAATTTTGATGTATAAATATAAATTTTACTATTATTAATATAAAACGCCTTGCAATTATAAAAATTCAACATGAAAAGAAGTATGTATAAAAGGAGCTTGAATTTCACAATTCTAATTTAAAGAAAGAGAAGAAATTTTGGTATTGAATTCTTTTCCGAATTAGAAGAGAGACTTTGATAATTTTTTACATTTTTATGAAGTTGAAGGCAGGTGAATTTGGTAGTTTTAACATGTTTATTGGTTTTAAAACGAGGATTTTTTTTAATTGGAAAAATGGCATTTGATATTTTTAAGGTATTTATCTAGTTGGCAGTTGGTTTCTATTTTTAATATTCTTATTGAGTTGGAAGGTAGGAAATTGTCATATTTAGTTTTTTTAAATTTAATTTTTTCGGAATTGGAAGAACTTTTTTTATTTTCAAGATTTGTATAGATTTGGAAGGAAGGACATTTTGGATTTCAGGTTTTCCTTAATTAGAAGATGTCAATTTGTTCCTTTTAACAATTCCTTGGGTGAGGGGGGGGGGGTAGTATCTTTGGCAT
>JAWWLR010000054.1:39852456-39866636 GCA_035041075.1 Acraspis erinacei
AGGATAAAAATTATTTTTTTTTAATTAAACTTATTAAAGTACCAAATATATATCGTTTTCACGTTAAAAAATTTTAAATTTTCATTTTGAAGGTACATTTTAATTAGAAGAATTTTTTGAAATGTATTTTCAAATACTTAACAGTTAAAAATTAGAAACGTATGAAGTTGAAGGTTTTGGATAAAACATCATTTTAGTTGATCAACTGTGAGTATAAATTAATTAACGATTTAGAAATTGAATTGTACTTTAAGATTTTAAGAGTGAATAATAATTGATTTTACAAGGCGACCCGGAATCAGTTCACAATTTTAGAATTTAAAGATTTGAACGTTAAAAATGAATCTGTTTCATTTGGAAAGAAAATTTAAAATCAGTAATTATAAATAAAATATTCAAAATTAAAAAGAAAGAAACTCAACTTTCAATGTTTCGTTTTTAATTGTTCTATTTAAAAAGACTTAATTTGTAAATTTCAGTGCAAATAGCCCAAGGCCTAATTTAAGACAAAATATAGATTTTTTCAGACTTCGAGAAAAAATTAAAAAGCTTTTTAAGATTGTGAGAGGCTTAAAAATAACATAGAACATTTCCTTAAGATTCCGAGTAGAATTGAAAATGATTTTTTATTTTGAAAAATTGATTTCAAGAGAATATATAAAAAGATTTACAAGATTGCCAAATATGAATGTGGAAAATTAAAAATTTTTTTTTTTATTTGGCAGGGTTTTTGAAAATTGTTTAATTCAATGATTTGCTTCTTGAATTTAGAGAGCATTGAAAAGACAACTTATAAAAGATTAAAATTTTAAATTTAGCAGTTTAACTGAATTTAATTTAAAATTGTTTAGTTGAAAAGTGTTAGTAGCTTCCATTTTATACATGTAAATTATGACAACAGCATTCTGTGAAATGAAGAGTATTGTGCTGTTAAATCTGAAGAATTCGTTTCAATAGGACATGTTAAAATTAAAAAGAAAAATTTTCCCATGAAAGACATTTGTGATGAAAATCATTACAGCCTAAACTTTCTTTCAGGAAAGCTGCTCGCAAGGAACTAACAATGGATCGTTTGCTACAAGATCCAAGGGCTTCATCAAAATTTGGCTGAGGAACCACCAGTGCACCATGGGAACTTAATAGAGACTTTGTTAAGTTCCCAAGATTAACGTTAGTGTTAGTGTCGTTCTACACATAATTTCGTCTAAAAACCTGCGGTCGCGGAATATCCTTGCCCTCAGAATCCAGTGATGCTTATTCTCATTTTTCGTGATGATGATGGCACATCGATAAATACCGTATTTCCTCCTCCAAGGTGCCAAACTTTCCGCACAAAGAAGACGTCTTCAATAACTTGGCTTGATTCACCTCTTCACTATCGAAAGGTAGCGACAGCCTGGATTCGTCGCTGAGATCACCATTTGCTCAGGCTGTAATGCCAGAACAAATCAAAGTCAAAATGAATGGGGTAATTCCGAGTGTACCGATAACAACCCTCGCAGGTATTGCGAGTTTATCTGATTTACTATCAGAAATGCCCCTGCCCACTCCATTGCCACAAACGCCGTTGACAAACAAATCCCTCCTTTTTCACCCTCGAGTCGCAGAAGAAGCACAAATACTTCTAAGTGTCCGGGACGACAATTTAGTTCCTCAACTTATATCCTCTCTATCACAGACATCATCGGATCACATAGAGCTTAAGGACCACTACAACGTTGATCAGTCCCTTGAATCTGATCAAAGCACACCCGAACTCTTAAAAGCTATTCTAGAAATCAATCCTAACGTTTTTAAGGGACCTCAGTACAATTCCCCGAGGAACTGGCCACAGGGGACGCCTATGCTACACTCGAATCAATCGCCAGCCAACTACGGACGATTCTCGCCTTCATATTCCAATTCTTCCGGGTCTCGACAGACACCACAGGGTAGTCCCGCTCATTCTGCCGGAGCGAGATCCGTTCTACCGCCTCCTCCTTCCTCAGGAATTTCTCACGCCCAGCATCCCAGGATGCCCGTGACGCCCCAGAATTACGCCGATATGTCGCAAATGTCTCCCTTTGCCGTGCCTTCTCCCTCGCCACGAGCGAGCGTCATTACGGAACAGACAAGAACCTCCACAACGCCGCAGCATATGTCCGAAGACACCAATCTCACGCTCCCGAGCGCCAACAATCCTCAGCCTAATATGTACTCGCCCGCTCACATGAGTTCACCGAACGCTCCCCTGTCGAGTCTTGGCAATCTGACACCCCAGAGTCATCATATGACGACACGGCAGAGTATGCACATGGCCTCGCCGATGCACGTCGCTTCACCAATGCAGGTCGTTTCCCCGATGCACGTAGCCTCCCCGATGCAAGTCGCATCGCCAATCGTCAATTCTCCACTGCAAACCGATCCCATGCAGACTGTCAATCTACAGCAGAATATATTTGAGCCGATCTTGAGCCAAATGGATACCCAAAGCACTCCGAGCACGCAGAACATTCATAATAATCAAATGGCAGTTGGAAATGCGCTTCACGAACCACAATTAATTATAGATCCCGTGACTGGTCTTCCTGACGTCGCGATGCCTGTTGTCAATCCGGAGCAGCAGCAAACGCCGAGTCAGAACGCAAGTCAGCAGTCCGTCGAGAGTGTTCCATCGATTCAATCCAATCCTGATACAAGTCAAAAGAGCGTCTCGTCAAGTGGCAATCCATCTCAAAATCCTCCGACGAACAATCCTAAGCCTTCTAACAACACGCCTAACCCTCCAAACACACCGAGCACGCCGAGCACGCCTAACACTCCTGTCAATTCGGATAAACCTCCTAGCACCGAAAAAGAGCAGAAGATGATGAAGGAACCAGTTGTGATGCTCAACAGGTTATCTCTCGCGGATCAAGCTCTGATGCAGAAGAGTCTCAAGTCCTTTGCCCAAAAGGCGCCTACTCGTGCGGCCAAGATGGGCATAACGAATAGCAAAGCAGTGGATTCTGAGTCAGACAGCGAGGAGGAAATTGGCAAGAACAACAAGCATTTTAAAGCGAGAGCCAAGGAGCGCCAGGAAAAAAGGGAGAAAGAAAGAGCCGAGCGGAAGAAGGAAGAAGAGAAGACGCCGCGCAGACGAAAAAGATGTATAGAAGACGATGATGAGGAGGAGGAGGGGGCTGGTGAAGGCAAGAAGGAAAAAGAGGAGATCTTCCAGCCGCCAAAGCCAAAAATCCGAAAATACGAGAAGAAACTTGTGCCCGTTCTTGCGAAACTGAGCGTTGAGGAACTCATGGAGACGAACACCTATCAGCGATTTAATTCGACGATGGACACTGTCTTTGAGAATACGGAAGACGCGGCGAATATGACCGATGAAGGAGATGATGGGGATGTTCCGCAAGAACTTTTAATTCAGAAATACCACCTCCAGGAACTCTGTACAGAGGCTGCTAAATTGAAAGCCCTCGGGGCGATGGAGTCGATTCCAACTGACCGGCTTGTTCGACTTTTAAATATTCTTGAGAAGAATATCAGGGATGGAGCGAGAGTTTCGCCCTTAGCCGATCCAGAGGATGACGCGGCAGCAAGTCGACGATGGGTGAATCTGGCAATGGAACGAGTCCAACGAGCCGTTGATGCTTCTCTGATCTCCCTGCATATTATGACCTCCAGCAATATGCCGAAGAATGTTTACCTTGAGGATGTGATTGACCGAATAATTGTATTCATGAAATTCCAATTGCAGAATACAATTTATCCGTCCTTCGACCCTGTTTATAGAATAGACTCTAAAAGCAAGACTGACACATTTAACTCTAGTGGGCGGAAAAAGCGAGGACACGCGAAAGAGGTGAGAGAGAAGAGTATTCTTCAAGTCTACAACAAGATGACGGAACTAGTTGGTCTGTTGTCAGAGCTCTTCAACATTCAAATTCTCACCGACACGAGTGTTCTGCACGCCTCGACATTGGGAGTCTCGCCCTTCTTCGTCGAGTCGGTTAGCGATCTTCAGCTGAGTGCTCTGAAACTTGTCACGGTGATATTCACCAAGTACGAGAAGCACAGGAGATTACTTCTAGACGATATACTGGCCTCAATTGCAAGACTTCCGAGCAGCAAGAGAAGTCTGCGAACTTACAGACTGAGTTCCGAGGATCATATTCAAATGTTGACGGCTCTTGTTCTCCAGCTGATTCAATGCGTTGTGGTTCTACCGGAAAGTATAGTTCAGGACAAGTCACCGAAAAAAGAGAGAAGTAAGGATAAAAACAAAAATAAAGATAAGGACAAGGGTAAAGATAAGGATAAGGATAAGGAAAAAACTAAAGAAGAGGATGATGAGGAGAAGGAGAAAAAAGCGGCCCAAATCGATGCTGATGTCCTGATCATCAACAGGTACGAGAATGCGACCAGGACTGCGGCTAATTTTCTAACAGTTTTCCTCAACAAGTGCGGCAGCAAAGGTGAGGAAGTGGACTATAGGCCACTCTTTGAAAACTTCATCCAGGATTTGCTAGCGACCGTGAACAAGCCAGAATGGCCTGCAGCCGAATTGCTGCTTAGTCTTCTTGGAAATTTGCTGGCAGGACACTTTTCCAATAAAGGTTCGGACATGTCGCTGCGAGTTGCCTCCATCGATTATCTGGGAGTTGTCGCCGCCCGATTGAGAAAAGACGCTGTGAGTTCCCAGTGCAAACTTTCCACGATTGATCAGATCATCAAGGACATAAAGGCCGAGCAGCAGAAGGACTCGGATTATGATAAAATCAAGGATAAGGGCATCAAGGGCCTCACCGAAGACGAGGAGAGAACGGTTTTTCTGCAGAAAGTACTTCTGGATTATTTGGCAGTGAACGGGACGAAAGACGCAGCTCTCAGTTACGCTCGACATTTTTATCTCGTTCAGTGGTACCGCGATTGTGCTGTTGAGAAAACTCGAGTCGGCCAACCAAACCGGAGTCCGAGCAAAAAGTCGAATAAGAAGAGATCGAAAAAGAAGAATAAACATCACAGTAGTGAGGAGAGTGAATCGGAAATTGAGGAAATCGACCCGGACGAGAATGATAACAACGAGCAGAAGAATTCGGAAGCTTATCGGATCATTGAGGAAAAGAAGAAGCTTATTGTATCCAAGATTCGTCCCAACAGTTCCGGCACAAAGCCAGACATTCTTCAAACCTATATCGACTATCAGTCGGCGGAACTAATTTCCCAGTATCTTGCTTCCAAGCGATCCTTCTCGCAAAGTTTCGACCGTTACCTGAAGCAAATTCTACAAGTTCTCACTGAATCGTCGATCGCAATCAGAACAAAAGCCATGAAGTGTCTGACAATGATCGTTGAGGCTGATCCGAGCGTTTTAGGAAGGGTCGACATGCAAATGGGAGTGAAGCATTCCTTCCTCGATCACTCGACATCAGTCCGCGAAGCTGCTGTTGATCTTGTCGGGAAATTCATTCTCAGCAGGCCCGAGCTGATTGACAAATACTACGATATGCTCTCCTCAAGAATCCTCGACACCGGAGTCAGTGTTCGAAAAAGAGTGATTAAAATCTTGAAAGATGTTTGCATGGAGTGTCCGGACTTTCCCAAGATTCCCGAAATCTGCGTGAAGATGATAAGAAGGGTGAATGACGAGGAGGGAATCCGGAAGCTTGTCATGGAGGTTTTCCAAAACATGTGGTTCACCCCCGTCCGAGAAAAGCCGGCCGTTGACTCGGAAGCTTTGCTCAGAAAAGTGATGAATATTACGGACGTGGTAGCAGCCAGCAAAGACATGGGTCTCGAGTGGTTCGAGCAGCTCCTGGTGAGTTTATTTAAGCCAAAGGAGGACAAGGAGGATAGCACAAAGTTACAGACTGAACCACCCAAGATTTTACTAACCGCCTGCAAGCAAATAGTCGAGTGTCTGATTGAAAATATTCTCCGACTGGAAGAGACGCCACTCGATGGGGCGGAACAGGGCGAGAAGAAAGGATCGCCGCAGAGATTGGTCGCTTGTCTAACGACCCTACATCTGTTCGCCAAGATTCGACCCCAACTTCTCGTCGATCACGCGATCACCCTCCAGCCTTATCTGAGCTTGAAGTGTCAGACGCAGGGCGACTATCAGATTATCAGCAGTGTCGCGCACACCTTGGAACTAGTCGTACCTCTCATTGAACATCCAAGCGAGACTTTTTTGGCTCAACTTGAAGAAGACTCCGTGAAATTGATTCTACAACATGACAAGTCGGTGGTGGCGAGTTGTCTCTCGTGTCTCGGCTCGATAGTCAACAATGTCACGAGAAATTTCAAATTGATTCGCGACTGTTTCAACAAATACTATGGACATCTGACCGAGTACAAATCGCAGTACGAGAAGGATCCGAATAATCCGATTCTTCTCAAATACAGACCGTTCTTCCGCCGTGCACTCTTTACGGTCGGTTTGCTGCTGCGACACTTTGACTTCACCCTCCCGGAAGTGATAGAAGGTCTGCCGGAAAATATCAAGAATCAGGTTTTCGAAACTCTGACTTACTTCGTCCATTTGGATAATGATGACATCAAGTACTTTACCCTGAAGTCTATTGGTTCCTTGTGTATCAGACATTATGATTTTATGATGCTGTCGGAACTCAAGGAGCTCTACCACTATTTGTTAACGTCTGATCTCGCCCCCGTGAACATGAGGATTCAGGTTTTGAACAATATCGAGATTTATCTGCAGGAGGAGGAAACGAGGATGATAAAGCAGGATCAGGAGTGGGCGAAGCTCTCGAAACAGGAGAATCTCAAAGAGATGGGTGATGTCTCGTCGGGAATGGCGAGCACGGTTATTCAACTTTACCTCAAGGAAATCCTCGAGTCTTTTGTCCACGTGAATGTTGGCGTGAGACACGCAGCTTTGAAGGTCATACAGTTGATTCTTGCACAAGGTCTCGTTCATCCGGTGCAGATTGTTCCTTATTTAGTCGGCATGAGCACAGATTGCGAGAAAATGGTGAGTCACAGTGCCGACAAGCAACTGCAAGACATTGAGAAGAAGTATCCAGGTTTTATTCATATGAGAGCCCAGTTTGGTATTAAATTGAGCTATCGGCTGCAGAGTATTTTGCAAAATGACACCACGGTGCGGGGAATGAGGCTGAAGGAAGGCGAGTATCCCTCGGCATTGAATGGATTTCTTTATACAATTTTGAGGAACACGAAACAGCAGAGGCGAGCGATTGTTCTCTCCTTTTTGAAGCAGTTTGATGAAACGGCGAAGACAAGTCTTTCCCAGATGTTGTTCTTGGCCGACAATTTAGCCTACTTCGCATATCAAGTCCAGGATGAGCCTCTCTTTATTATTCACCACATAGACATTATTATTTCGTTGTCCGGGACGAATGTTCTTCAGTCGTTCAGAGAAGGACTCCTGCCGAGAGATGGTGGCTCTCGGTTGCCCAATTTTCCGGCTGAGCAGACGCTCACGATTGGTCCCGATGGCCAGCCGCGAGCTGATCAATTGTTGTCGAGTCTGGAAGACGAGGAGGATGACGAGGAGGATGAGGAGGCTCTTATGGTGAGATTGCCGGAAGACACGACAATTTTGCGCCAACTGATTACCGCCAGTCAAGGCTTCCTGCTTCTACTGAATTTAAGGCAACACTTGAAGGATCTCTATGGATTTTCGGATGCGAAAATTGGCCAGTACTCGCCCTCGGAGTCGGCCAAGGTCTACGAGAAGGCAGTGACGCGGAAAAGTACTCTGCAGTTTAAACCCAAGGCGACCTTGCAGAAGTTGAAGGAGGGCGAGAATAATGAGGAGTTGGACGAGGAAGGAAAGAGGAAATTGTTGAAGGAGTATCTGGACTTTAGGCAGCTGATGTTGAAGTTTGATCCGGATGATCCGGACGAGGATGCGGACGGCGAGAAACGCGACACCATCACTCTTCATGGTGTGAACGCTGACTCGAATAAATTCACCGGCGGCACTGTGACAATTCATGAGCCGGTTGCACCCAGCAATAACTCGACGTATCATCCGAACAATTCGGTGAGTGTGAGTCCGCCGAGAGTGCCGAAAATCACGATACGCGCGAATCCTGATATGAAGGAGCACAATACCACCACGCCCAGGAAGCCACGTCAGCAGAAAACGAAGGAGGTGAGAAAGCAGAAGAAGAAGAAGCGAAGAAGAATCTCCGACAGTAGCGACAGTGGCGACGATTATAGTGATCCTGATTTTCAGATGTGAGTGCCGTGTATATATGTGTATTACCTTGAAGTGAGTACACTTTTGCGTACTTATTTGAGGATGTATGTAATCTAAAAAAAGTGTCGTCTCTCGTGCAAAAGAGAAAAAGAGAAACAAGAAAAATCGTCGATAACCGGTGACACACGAACGCTCTGAGCGCAAGAATAATGCAGATTCTGGATGATTAATGTCCATGTGATTATTAACAATGTTGTGATAAACACTTGGAGTTTGGGGTGGAGCGATTAATCAAATTAAATTCGATAACAGAATTTCTGCGGATTTGCTAGTATCGCGATTTTGGGCATGACTTTTGCAGAGAGAGTTTCCGTTTTTTGGATTCGGGGGAGAGGGGGCGTTTTGGAATATTTAGTAGACAAATTTTTGGGAGGATATTTGATAAGAGAGAGGGACAAGGCGATACGTGATAGAAAATAGTTGAATGATTGGAAATTAATAGGTAGATTAATTGATTTTTGGATTTAACTTTTTCCACGAAATTTCGATATTGGAAGCAGACGAGGGAAGAGATGGTTTTTAGCGAACTTTTGGAGATATTTTCAAAGAATTATTATTGATTTCAATAGGGGAAGTTTTAGTATACTTGTTTACAGAACTTGGAAGATACAATTAGTCAAACGCTTTTTTAGTTTGATTCTCAAATTTTCCTGTAGTGTTTTTAAACATTATGTTGATATTGGAATTTTGAGTTATGTTTTGAGGAAAAAATGTAAAAATTGATTTATTTTTTTTCTGGAGGTTATCTGGAATATCTGTGAATATCTTACAGCCCTTGTGCATCTGAATGAGGTTTTTTGTTTTGTTTCTTCAATTTAAAAAAAATAGCAAAAGAAATGTTATTTTTGTGAAAAGAAAATATCGAAATTAAAACAATGTTACTCATTTTATATTTGAAAACAGTTTTCCAAGCAATTTATAGAAATTCGAAAGGGAAAACATTAATTAAAATGTCATCTAATAAACTTGGTAAAGTGGAATTTAAGATTTGAATTTGAATACAAATTTAAATATAATCCCTTTTATTTCTGAAATCATAATAAATAATATTTATATTAATAAATTATAAAAATTAATTTTGTAATATAAAAATAAGTAAATAACACTAAAAGTAATCTAGTCAATAAGTTAAATGGTTGAAAAAATATATTTTTCATAAGACAAAAAATGTTTTAACATATTTCTTTTAAAGATATGATGATAAAAAAAGCAGAGAAATTATTTTTTTACATTTTTCACTGATTAAATAACAAATTTTCAAATATAAATTTAGTTCATTTTAATTTCTATTCAAATTTTTCTTCAGGAAATTCTTATTACTTTTTATCAAAATGCAAATCTAAGATGTATATTCCACCTTTTCAAGATTACTGTACGACCTGATAATTAATATTTTCTCTTTAGTTGTCATAGAAAATGATTGGAAAACTATTTTTAAAGCCTAAATCGGTAACATTTTTACACTTCAATAATTTTTTTCAATTAAGAATAAAATTTCTTTCGCTGAAGTTTTTTTAAAAGTGATATTCCCATTGTTTACAATGCAAAAACAGAGACAGTGATGGGGCAGTTTCGGGGTCAAGTTAAAATCGGAAATATGGAGAGATGCACAGGGCTGATTTCTTCGAATTCTTAGCACTTGGAGGTTATATTCAAACGATTTTTTTTTCAAATTTTCATAGAACTCCTTAATTTTAATAAGAAGTCTTATTTAAAAATATTTTTAAACCTAATTCCACGGAATGTTTTTTTTTAAATATCTCCAAAGTTGCAAAGGTTTCTTAGCTTATTTTGTAGTCACTTCCTTTTTTAAGCACCCTTTTTTTATAGATTTTTTTCTTTGCTTGAAGAAGTCGAAGATAATATTATTTACAGTAATAATTATACCGTTGGTTGGTCTCTCAAAAAAAATAACTAAAAAATTGTCAAGTTAAAAAGTTGTTAAATATTTAGAAAATATTCAATTGGTATGTACTAATTACCTTTTTTGTATCTTAGTGTAAAGAAAATAAAAATAAAGCTTGCTGAAGACATTAACAAGGAGTAAAATTTTTATTTTGTTCCAGGTATACAAAAAAAATATTTTTGTCTATTTTTTTGAATTATTATTGCAGCTGCATAATTGATATAATTATACAATTCTGTAGTTTTTAATGTGGCTTTTTGGCTCTTTAGAATTTCTTTTCCAACCTAAGAAATCGATTCTGCATGATAGTACGTTTACACCAAGTTGAGAAAATTTTTACTTCTCGAATTGAAAGTGTTTTTTTCGCTCCACCCTGATTGAACCACCCGACAAAGAATTGTAAAAAAAAGAAAAGAAGCGACGTTCTGGAAAGGAACTTGGTTTAAGCGGGGAAAAAATGGTCAAGCGCACCAGCGAAAGTTTCCATTGACATTTTAAAAACTAAGTTCCAAATTGAGATTTCGACTTCACACTACAATAGAGCGCTAATAAATAATAATTTCACTCGAACAAAATCATTTGTAAATAAATAACGTTAAGGGAAGTACTATTCATGCAATGTTTAGGTTGGGTTTTTCTCTAATTTTTTCGAATCGGAAAAAAGTATAATAAAACGGACCATCGTCTGACACAATTATAGTAGTTATTAAAATAGAGAGCTTTTGTCTGTATTAATTAACAAAATTTTCATCGCGATTATTTTGCTCCATGATTCAGGAAGAAACTCTCCAGAATGTGTATATTTAAAAAAATTGAAACTGAAATGTGTAGTAGAACGAATTATTATACTAACGACGAAAACGTTTGTAATATGTGTACATAAAAAAAAACTTTAAGTAAAATATCTTATTTTCTTACAAACTATATAGAGGTGACATTACGAAGAATACTTAAAATTCTGTTATAATATTAGGTATTTATTCCGAATTCTGTTGTCCCAATATAGTTTGCTTTGCGAGGTCTCTCATCGTTGATTTAAAAAAAAGGGATATTTAAAAGAAAAATAGATATAACATGAAACATGCTCGTTTTTACATTTAAAAATGGCAAAGGCTTCTATTTCTCTTTTCTAGTTTTATCTATTGGCGAACTGCATTTATATTCGGCGTCCATCTTAGCTTTTTAACAAGGGCGATTTCAATCATTTTATTTTAATCATTTTTTTCCGAGAAATGTTGTAAGCAATTTTAATGTTCTAGAGAACAACAGCGATAATTCAATATTCCACTCTGCGGATTATCGAGTTTCAGGATTTGTACGTCGAATGAAATTTGGGAATCGAAGTTCGATTAATTATGGAAGAATCCATAAAGTAATATTGTAAAATGATAATTAGCCAGTGCACGCGTAACGAATTTAGAAGAAGAAGAAGAAAAAAACAATTATTATGAGACTTTCCGTCACGTGGCCAAACCCGAAAACTTTCTGAAAGTTTTTTACAGCTTAGTTTTTAGATATTAAGTTTTTAATTGCGAATTGCAGGGAACGAAATTTAATGAATCTTTATCTTCCAATCAACGACTGATTATAAGCGGAGGTAGGAATGAATGTTACACTGTTAAAAAGCTGTGATTTTAGAATACGTTTTCCCACCCAAAAAAAACGTGAATGCGACGAAAGGACTTTTAATTATAACTTAAATTATTAGAGACAAACATGACTTTGAAAAATGCGAATTCGTGAGGTTTTTTTAACAGTGTGTTAAGAGTGCGTGTAATTTTGACCAAATGAAACGGTCAAAAACGTTAAAATTTGTACCTCACCGTCCTTTTAAGCGTGCAATGGTAGAATAATAGGAAAATTATTTCTATGATCGGTTCAATTTTTCCCAAAGGGATACAAAAAAAAAACCTTTGTCTTTTAGGTTTGGGAAATCGTCTCGATAATCCGCACAGTGGTATTTATTAAAATAATTTAAAAAGCTGATAATAAAGTTTAAATGAATACAATAATGGGCAAAATATGCAGCGTGCGGGAAATTGTAAGTGTACAAATTTTTACGTGTGTACATATTTATTACCGATTATTATATAAAATATGAGGAAGGAGTCGGGGAAAGCGTCAACTGTTTTAATGATAATCGAAAAAAAAGGTTTCTCGAGTGGTTAGTAGACGAAAAGGAATGGATAAATAGAGAAAGGGATGATGAAAGCTTGACGAGAGGGGGAAACGTTTCATTTCGCACTTTATTGTTCACTGTAATAAATCTATAGAGGTAATTTTAATTTTAAATAATTATATTTCTACGTATAGTTTAGAATTATTGTAAGAGCTCTATTGCTAAGTATTCGAGGTGTTACAATAACGTGTCGGGTAAGATCAATAGGAAGACACGCTTGTATTATAACATTATTGTATCACCCATGTTTTTTGTATTTGGTAATATAACGAAAGAATATCAATTAACGAGAAGAAGGTTAATAGAAAGTATATTATATATTTGAGTAAAGCTGTCCAGTGTTAATGTTATCCATAACGCTCTGAGTCTCTGTGTAGCAATACCTAAATTACAACGTTGTAAAGCTAAAAAAAAGGTTACGGTTGTTCTGGATAAGACTTAACGCTCGTTTACTCATAACTTATTATGTAAATCGTCTGAAAGAAAAAGGTACGTTCGTAATAAACATAAGTATACATCAAAATGTGTTGCGCCTTTTTTTCGAAAATTTCCTGCCAAATTTCGTATAAATATAGTTATCAGGGTTGTTAGATGTCGGATAAAACCTGAAGGAGTCACGGAATTTTCGTAAACCTTTACAAAATCTCACTATGGTTTTATAAAATGTGTTAGTGACAAGTACTTCTTAGAAATGTGTAATTTTTTTATTTTATAATTCGTTTCGTTAAGAATTCATCTTGTGGTTAAAGATTTTACTTTTTTTTGTTGAAAAATCATATTTTTCGGTTTGAAAATTAATTTTCTTTTGTTAAGAATTCAACTACCTAGTTGAAAGTGGAATTATTTGGTTAAAAATCCATTTTTTTGTTAAAGTGTTCATCATTTTAGTCAAAAAACCAATGTTACGAATTGCTAACTGAACAGACTTGTAGAAAATTCGTCTTTTTGCCTTGGAAATTCAACAGTTTTGGAGAAAATCAAATTATTTGGCTAAAAATAACTGTTTTGTTGAAAATTTATAATTTTTTAAATTATTTTCGGTTTAAAAATTCAACTGGTTAGTAGAAAATTTCGCCCTTCCGTCATGAAAATTCAACATTTAAGATGAAATTTTTTTTCTTTAGTCATTTAATAACCTCTCTTAATTAAAAATGTAAGTCTTGTTAAAAATTCGTCTATTTTATTTGAAAACTTATCTTTCATGAGAGAAATTCAATATTTTGTGTTTAAAAATAAAACTTTTTGATTGAAAATTAGTCTATTTTGGACGAGGATTGAACTATTCTGTTGAAAAGTTGTCTTTTCTTGGTTGAAATATCAACTATTACATTTTTCTTTGAGAATTAATATTTTTTTTCAGAATTCAACTACCTAGTTGAAAGTGGAATTACTTTGTTAAAAATCCATTTTTTTGTTAGACTTCATTCATCATTATAGTAAAAAATATATATTTACTAATTTAAAAATAACTTCTGTTGAAATTATATATATATATTAATAAATTAAATTATTTGTTTAAAAACGAAAATACTTTTTTAAAACATAACTGCCTGTTAGGAAATAAACTTTTTTGTTGAAAAATCATATTTTTCGGTTGGAAAATGCAACTGGTTTGTAGAAAATTCGCTCGTATGTCATGAAAATTTAACAAATAGGATGCCATTTTTTTTCTTTATTCACTGGATAAGTTTCCTCAATTAAAAATTTAACTCTTTTGAAAAATTCGGCTTTTTTGTTAGAGTTCATCATTTTAGTCAAAAAAAACCTGCCCGTTGCGCGCGGATATTGAATCTCGCGCTTCGCGCTCAGATATTTATTCTTTGTATTTGGAATGCTTGAATGAAACTTTATAAAAAATATCTCTTTTA
>JAWWLR010000054.1:39898458-39908992 GCA_035041075.1 Acraspis erinacei
TATGGTTAAAAATGAAATTTTTGTATACTATTCGTTAGTACTAAATATTAATATATCAAGTATTTCTCTGTCCATTTCTGAATTTTTCTTCTGAATATATGATCTAAGCAACCCATTTTTTAAATGCTTAGTCATTTAAAGGTATTATATTAAGCTTTTAGTAATAAAAATATAAATTTACAAGTAAAACGATCATAATAGAGTAATATATTAATTCTCGTCACAAAATTAATAGATTTAGTGTATTTTATAAAGTTATTTTTCTGCCAGGATTTCAACTCCTTTCTATAAATTTTTGGAGCCAAATGGAAATATTTGATTCATTCAGATGTTTTCTTTCTTTACTAAAGAAATTATTTTGTTAAACAAATGTTCTAATTTATACTGAAAAATTTTTCTAATAAATACAAACTTGCAAAGCATTTAAACAAATAAAAATTGAGTGGTAATATCTTCTAGTCTATTCTAATCTTTACAAACAATAGGATGAGTCCTGTTCTAAAAAAGCTGTTTCATCGGGGATGCCCCTTTTATTTATTAAATTATATATTCTACCCAACATTGATATTTCTGATATACGTGAAAGGATAATCCAAAGGAAATGATTTTTGTTTTTTTGTATTTGTAAATTTCACATTAGGAGTAGTTATTATTAGAATCAGAGGAATTCATCTGAAGCGAATGAGAAGCGAAAAAGTATTTTTGAAATAATAAACGTAAAGGATTCGAAAATTAAGACAATGCTTAACCCTTCAGCTTCTGGCGGTACCGTATATTACCACGCGTTTTATCTGTTTTAAATTAGTTAAATAAGGTCAGTTTTAATTACTAAATTAAATACTTAGTTATTCAAGTAATTAATTAAATTATTTAATTAGCTTAAGTTACTTTAAATAATATAGCTGAAACATCGAAAAGGAATTAAAAATCCGCGACAGAGAAAAATCCGCTGTTGATGGATTTAAGTACGCAATAATTAAAAAAAAGTATTATTCTTTGAAGTTCTTTTGAAAATATTTATATGCAACGGTTTTTTCTTTCCCTTTTAATAAATATTACTTTCAAAAATAATTCTTCATTTAACTTTGTTACACAGTTAATGTAAACACGAATCATTTAAACTTAAGTTTTATCAATTAAAAAACAGAAAAATTTATATTTCAGATTATAAACTTCAATTTTTGTTTAGTAAAACCTTCAATCATTGGGATCAGCAATTTAATTCTGTTCCGTGAAAGGGCAATAGTTATCACTTAGAATCAGCGAAATAAATCTGAAGGAATTACGTGGGAAGCGTAAAAGAAGATATGAAATAAACTTACAGGATTTTGAAAATGAGAACAATGCTAAAGTACGAAAAAGTAAAGTTTTATTCTTTGGACTCCTTTTACAAACTAATATTTATATCCAAAGGTTTTTTCTTTCTCTTTTTTAAAAAATATTTCTTTTAAAAAATATTCTTTACTCAACTTTGTTAGACATTCACAATAAACACAAATAATTTTAAAAAAATTGTTATCAATGAAGAAACTAAAAATTGATACTTAAAATTATGAACTTGGAATTTTTCAGTAAACCCTTCAAGGATTGGGATCAGCGATTTAATTCTATATTGGGCTAAATTCGTCCTACATTTACTTCATTTTCGTCTGCCTACTCTTATTTGCATAAAATATACATAATATGTATATATAATTAAATATATATATTCTTTGGTCTTAATCTAAGGAAAAAGCTGATTCATCGCGTGTAGCCCTTTTTGCTTGTATTGTCTTATCCTAGAGATAATCCTCCATACGTGAAGGGTTAAACTGGTGTTTTGAATTATTTATAAATTCAAGAATTTGGAATTCATATCAAATTTCTAATTCTTTGAATTTACAAAAAATTCTATTGTAAGGGTCAGCAGTGATACAGATTTTTATGATAATAATAACAATATAATTTAAATATTTTAACTTTATTTACCTTTCATTTGAAAAATTTACAATTTAATTCGGTTAGACACTTTATTTCCATTAAAGGAGTCGTAAATTTTACCAGATTTATTTAATCCAATAATTATGATTGAAAATGTACAATTTATTTTAATATGATATTTTGTTTCTATTTCTATATTTATTCAATAATATTTGTCTATACTTCTTTTAATTGATAATCATTGTAGTAATTTGCAACGCTAAAAACCCAGATGCAATGGAAGATGCAAAATCACTTTGTATTGATCCATATTTTAATTTCAATTCTAACAAAAATTCAGAGGTCATTTTGCACCCACTACCAGGAAAAATTTAAGAGATACAAGTGTACTCTTCAATTTTACATTTTTGCAATCTACGAGATTTCTCAAATGGAATCAATCAGTCCATCAATAATTCAATCAATTAATCAAGCAATGACTTTTACAGATTATATGTTTCGCTCATTTATTACGTAATTAAGCATGGAACTTCATTTTTTTTATGGTTATTTTGTGCGTTTATGTATACAATTTTAGCACTAAATATTAATATGTAAATCGGTTATTTCTCTGTTTATTTATTGCATTTTTTTTCGGAATATTATATAATTATAAAACTTTTTAAAATTCTTTTAATAATAAAAATATTGATTTATAAGCAAAAGCAGTATTTTCCATCACAATGTATTTTGAGTTTTGTATATTTTTGAAAAATACTTTTCTCGCAGTATTTCATATCATTCCTATACATTGTTAGAACAATGTGCAAATTTAATTCTCTTCAAATGTTCTCCTTTTTTCAAAACAAATTAATTTCAAATATTCATAACAAAATAATACATATTTAGTCTATTTTCTTCGAAAAAAATTCAAAAACCTTTCACAGACGAAAATAATCGATTAATTTTTCTATTTTGGGCAAACGTCCTACTTTTACGTAATATATTTTTGTCTATTATACTTTTGGTAATTAATAATATGATAAACACTATTCTAATACAAAAGCTCTTTCATCTCGAGTCCCCTCTTATTTATTAAATTACTATATGTTCTTTAATACATTGAGATTTTTGTTACGTGGAAGGGTAAATAAGTTTTGGTTTGTTTTTCAATATATAATTACCATTTAGATTCAGAGCAAAACACCCGAAGAAAAAATATGTGACGCGAAAAAGAAGATTTGAAATAAACAATAATAAAATGAGAACACTGGTAAGAACCAAATTAATTTGTTTTAAATTGAAAATAACAGCATGAACTTATTATATCCAAAGAAGAACACGAAAAAATGTGAACGTAAAAAAAGAGATCTCTAGTTCTTGCAGTGATTTTAAAATGAAGACAATGCTTAAAGTAGGCAATAATTAAACAGAAAATGTATTATTCTTCTTTCAAACATTATTTTTCATTTAACTTGGAATTTGTATTGAATTTACAAAAAATTCTACCCAGGAGGAAGCAGTGCTGAAGATTTTTTAATAATAACAATATCGTATTCTTATTTTTTCAATTTTCATGTTACTTATCAATTTAATAAGACACTTTATTTCTATTCTTATATTTTCTTCAAACGAGAATTCTTACATCAATCTAAAAATCTATACCTTCTTCCTCACATTACAACCTGCCTCAGTGTATCCATCTTTAATTGCGATAAAATTAGAAATAATGGAAGATGTAGTACTAATTTCTTCCTAGCCACATTTTGCTTCAATTCTAAAAAAATGCAGGGATCATGGGGTCCACTACAAGGCAAATTTTTTCAAGATACAAATACTCGCTCAAATTTAATTGTAGATGGAAGCATGGTTCTTGGGTTCTGTAAATATATTTTATAGAAAAAAAATGTCAGTAATTCAGGAATCCTTGTTATAAACAATCACGTAGTGGAAATTTATACCTCTCCCATATTAAGTTTTTCGCTGATTTATTGTAGAATTTCATTTTTTCATGGTTTTTTTGGGCTCGTATGTGCATAAGAATACTTTATTTCCTCCAGTTGTTTTAGAAATTCTCGCCTGTTAACACCATGATTGGTAATCAGAGGTAATGAAGCTGATGCAAAATATCATTTGTGACATATAGCTCACCTCACAAAAAACAACTTCTTTTAAGAAGAAGAATCATTCACGATATTGTTCAGTAATTCGTTCTCTAATAATTAGGTCATATTCGTAATCTTTTTCATTTGTAGGTATACCATTTTTTTAAGATTGTACGACAGCAGCTTTGGAACAATCAAAAAGGATTTCAAAATTAAGACAATGCTTGAAATAGACAATAATTTAAAGTTTTCGAAATTATCTCCTGGTACCACTTTGATCGGTCAATTCTGTTATAATCAGAATTAATCAAGCGTATAAAAAATGTAATTTTGGACATTTACATCATCTCACAGAAAACAAGTTCTTTCAAGAAGAAGAGCATCATTCCATGATATTGTTATGAGTAATACGTTTTCTAATGATCAGGTCATATTCGTATAAACTGGCATGGTTGCTTTGTGTATTTTTATTGATATAACTTTATAACCTATCATTCAATGTTCAAGTTTTCCACTTCAAAATTTATATATTTATTTGCTGTCATTTCAGTTGTTCAGTTCTAAACTTTTAACTAAAAATTCAACAGGAGAAATGAATCTTATGATTTTATTTATTTAAAAAGTTGCAATATTAAATCAATTTTTGCGTTTTTTGCCATGTTTTTTCTAAAGTGTTCGCATTTTCAACCAGATGTTACGATAACAATATCCAACTTCAAGTAAAGAAATAATTCAAATCATCCATGAGACAGAAGTTTTATACATTTTTATTCTTATTTTGGGGTTATCTTTCAAATTGACTTTTTACATGACAAACACAGCTAGACACTGACAAAGACTTCATAATAATGCAATTTTACTAGTAACCCGTTCCTTTTTTAGCAGAAGAAGTTAAAGGTTGTAAGAACCGAGTAACCTTATCTCATACCCTGGGTTGTCTCCGGGCACAACAATAAGGAAAATTTCGGATTTTATCAAAATATGTTTAGTACAAAGAAGCTTTTTTAATAAAGTTAAATTCATTTTTGCTAAAAATAAAACATTTTCTTTCAGGTAAAACTTATACCATTCTTTAGTATTAAATGTTCATATATCAGGTATATCTCTATTTTTTTATTTATTTTCTCCGAAATATGAGCTAAGCAATCCAATTTTTGAAATTCTTTTAGTAATATTAAGGAAGGCAAGGGTATTAGTATTTAATATTTTGTTTCTCACTTTTAAAACAATATGCAAACTTTATTCGCTTCAGATATTTTCCTTTTTTATAAATAAATTACTTTCCTATACAAATTTGGTAATTCGCACAGAAACTTTATCCTAATGAATAAAAATGGCGGAGTATTCAAATATGAATAACTAAATAATATTATATATTTAAAAAATTCTTCCCTACAGTTAGAATTTTTGGTACGTGAAGGGTAATGCAAATGATTTGATTTTTTTCTTTAAATTGCTAAGTTAAAAATTAGTGGTTTTCTTTTCATCTGCCTTCAGCGTAAATCATCTGGAGGAATTACATAAAAATCCATAAAGCAGATTCAAAATAAGCATGGCGGATTTCAAAAGTAAGGCAATGCTTATAGTAGGCAATAGTTTAAATAAATTTATTATTTTTTGAATTATACAATTATACAATTTTATATTTAAGATTATGAATTTGAATTTGCTGTTCAGTAAACCCTTCAAGGATTGGGATTAGCGATTTTATTCTATATTGGGCTAAATTCGTCCTACACATTTACTTCATTTTCCTTTGCCTAATATTATTTGTATAAAAAATATAAATATATATATATATAATTATATGTACAGTGTTTAATCCTAATTTATGAAAAAAGCTCATTTATCGCGATTAGCCCCTTTTGATTGTATTGTTTTTCCCTAGAAACTGATCCTCCATACGTGAAGGGTTGAACTGTTATTTTGATTATTTATAAATTCAAGAATTCGCAATTCGTTTCGAATTAAAATTTTTCAATTTACAAACAATTCTATTAATGAGGAAACAATAATAAATATTTTTATAATAATATTATCATAGTCACATATATTTTGAATATTCTTTTTAATTGGCAATTATTTTCGTCATTTGCTGCTTTCTGGCAATACTATGGTTCCATTTTAATTGAGCATAATTTTTTGTATCGTCCTGGTATAATATCAAATTGTCTTGTTTTGCAACCATCGTTCGTACTATTTTACTTTGCTATAACTTCAGATTGAGAAATAGAAGCTACTATCGAACTAAAATAATACGAAGGCAGTATTATTTTAATTTCTTGCAACTTCACGTTTAAAATAAACAGAAAACGAAATTTGATTCTCACTTTGGTCCTGTTTAGATCTAAAAAAGTTGTACTAAACGCCGTTTAGTGGCATCGAAATAAAGTGGCATTAGAACAGGGCCACCCCAGACTAGATTTTTGGACTTCCAAATTATACTCTTTTTACAGCGGAGGAAAATTTCTTTAAGACGCAAGTACTCTGCAAACAAATTGCAGATGATTGATGATTTGCATTGATGATTGATATTATGTTTTTCGCTGAGCTCATATGAGATTTATTATGGAATTTCTCTCTTTCTCGGTTATTATGAGGGTTTTTGTGTACTTATAATTTACTTTTTAAACTTATTTCTATATTGATAAATATTCTTCCATACACTGAGATATTTGGTTCGTGAAGGGGTAATCCGAATAAAATGATTTTTGTATCCTTCTACTTCTAAATTCAAAATTAGAATTTATCATCTGGAAATTTGGAATTCGATACGTGAAAAAGATTTTTTATGGAACCATCTTCAATTTTACATTTTCAAAATTTACGATATTTCTCAAACGGAATCAATAAGTCAATAAATAAAAAATCAATCAATCAAAGTCTTTTTCATATTATAATTTTTTCTAATTTATTACGTAATTAATTATGAAACTTCATTTTTTCATAGGTAATTTGTGCGTTTATGTATACAATTCTAGCACTAAATATTATTAAATCGGTTATTTCTCTGTCTATTTATTGTTTTTTTCCTGAATATTATCTAAGAATACAACTTTTTAAAATTATTTTAATATTAAAAATACTCATTTATAAGCAAGAGCAGTATTTCTGATTACAATGTATTCTGAGTTTTGTATACTTTCGAAAATTACTTTTCTCGCAGTATTTTATATCATTTCTATACATTCTTAGAAAAATGAGAAAATTTAATTCGCTTCAGGTGTTTTACTTTTTTCAAAATAAATTAATTTAAAACATTCATAAAAAAATAATCCATATTTAGTATATTTTCTTCTAAAAAAATGCAAAAACCTTTCACAGACGAAAATCATCGATTATTTTTTCTATTTTGGGCAAAAGTCCTACTTTTACGTAATATCGTTTTGTCTATTATAATTCTTGTAAATATTATGATATATAATATTCTAAGAAAAAAGCTCTTTCATCGTGAGTGCTTCAGGTATTACTTCTTTCAACAATTATTTTTCAATCAACTTGGAATTTGTATTGAATTTACAAAAAATTCTACAAAGGGGGAAGCACTGATACAGATTTTAGTATTAATAACAATATCGTATTAATATATTTTCTTTTTTCATGTTATTTATTTTGTAGTAAAGCGTATACCAATATTTTACTTTTTCAAGTTATTTTAGATCGTCTTCTGGCACAAAAAAAGGGAAAACAAATATGTTTAGTTTGAAAATGTTTTTTAATAGAGTTTCATTTATTTTTCTTTCAAAATGAAATATTTTTGCAGGTAAAACTGATACTATTCGTTAGTGCCAAATATTAATACATATATTAAGTATCTCTCTGTTTATTTATGAAATTTTCTCTGAATATATGGTCTAAGCAAACCATTTTATTAAAATGCGTTTGGTAATGTAAAATATTGATTTATAAGCATGATGATCATAATAGAGGAATATTTTAATTCTCCTCATAAAGCATAGATTTGTTGTATTTTTCAAATTTATTTTTCTCCAAAAATTGAATCGCCTTTCTATGAATCCTTGAAACAATATATTAATTTAATTCATTCAGATATTTTACTTTATTTAAACAAATTAAAGAATTGTTTTCCTACAGAAATTTCTAATTTATACAGAAAAATCCCTCTTATAAATATATTCAATTGCAAACAATTTAACTAAATAATGCAAATGTAGTGCATTTTATTCTCAAAAAATGAAAATCCTTAATAGACCGAATCCATAGATATTTTTTTAATTTTGGAAAAACGTCCTACTTTTACGCAATATGTTCTAGTCTATTCTATTCTTTTTAATTAATATGATGAATCCTACTTCAAAAAGAATTTTTTGATCTCGGAGACCCCATTTTATTTATTAAATGATATTATCCTCCCTACATTGATATTTCTGGTACATAAATGGGTAATAATAGTTATCACTTATGTTAGAATCAGCGAAATGCATCTGAAGGAATTACATAAGAAGCGAAAGAGCAGATATGAAATAAACCTACAGGATTTGAAAATTAGAACAATGCTTAAAGTACGACAAAAAAGTTTTATTCTTTGGATTTATTTTACAAATTAACATTTACATCCTAAGGTTTTTTCTATCTCTTTTTTAAGAACTGTTAATTTCGAAAATTATTTTTTATGATATTGATATTTATATAGCAATCAAAAAACTGAAAACTTAATATTTATTATTATGAACTGGGAATTTTTCAGTAAACCCTTCAAGGATTGGGATCAGCGATTTATTTCTATATTGGGCTAAATTCGTCCTATCATTTACTTAATTTTCTTCTGCCTAATATTATTTGCATAAAATATACATAATATGTATATTTAATTAATTATATATTATTTTTTGTCTTAATCTAAGAAAAAAGCTCATTCATCGCGATTAGCCCTTTTTGCTTGTATTGTACTTCCCTAGATCTAATCCTCCATACGTGAAGGGTTAAACTTATTGTTTTGAATTTGTTTTAAATTCAAGAACTTGCAATTCGTATAAAACTTTAAATTCTTGGAATTTAAGAAAAATTCTAGAATAAGGGACAGTAGTGATAAAGATTTTCATAATAATAACAATATCATATTTAAATATTTTAACTTTATTTATCTTTGTATTAAAAATCTAAAATTCCATTTAATGAGATACTTTATGTCTACTTTAATGAGGTACTTTCTGTTCAATATCAAAAAGAAATCTCTAAATTATACTTTTTTTAGAGTGAAGGACAATTTCTTTAGGATATAAGGAATCGCTTCAATTTAATTAAAGATGGAATCATCTTCTTGGACTCTACAAAAAATTTCAAATGACTGATGCAACTTGTACTTTGGGTTTATAACTATATAAATTTATCACAGAAAATGTCAGTGATGCGTGAGACCTACCCATAAACTAACATGTAATCGAAATTTATACATCTCTCATACTATGTTTTTCGCTGATCTCATACGGGATTTAGTATAGAATTTTTTTTTCATATTTATTTTGAGGGTTTGTGTATACTAATAATTTAATTTTTCAAGTTAAAAAATGAGATTCAATGAAAGACAAAAAATTCGGATGTCATTGTGCACCCACAATCAGGAAAATTTTTGGAGACACAAGTACCCTGTTAAATTTTACATTTTCGAAATCTACGAGTTTCTCAAACGGAATGAATCAGTTAATCAATAAATAAATCAATCAATCATTGCAAGAGTGAAAAAGATTTCTATGGTAATAAAAATATTAGAATAACATATTTTACTTTAATTTATTTTTGAAACGGATTAGTTATACATTGGATTCGAATTCTATACAATTCTTTCGACTTTCAATTAAACGAATCGCTAATTTTGCCTGATTTATTTAATCCAATAATTATTTTTCATAATGAACCAATTGTTTCTACTTCTATATTTCTTTAATAATATTTTCAATATTTTTTCTAATTTACAATTATTTTACTCATTTGCTGCAATAAAATTAAATACAATGGAAGATGTAAAATTAATTTCTATTCATCCATATTTTATTTCAATTCTAAGAAATTCTAAAAAACATCAATCACTATCAATTTCACATTTTCGGAATCTACGAGATTTCTCAAACGGAATCAATCAGTCAATCAATTAATTAATGCCTTTTCCACATTAAACTTTTCTCTAATTTATTACGTATTTAATTATGGAACAGGGAAAATACAGATTGTATTAAAATATTTTTAGAATTAAAATGTTTTTTTTATAAAGTTCAACTAGTTTTTCGTTCAAAATAAAATATTTCTCTCGTTAAAACTATTTGTTGGCATTAAATGTTAATAAATTGAGTATTTCTCTGTTTATTGATTTTTTTTACTATATAAAATCTAAGCATATAGTTTTCTAAAATACTTTGAATAATAAAAAGATTGATTTATAAGCAAAGACTAGTATTTTATCTCTCATAACAATGTATGTCGAGTTTTGTATATTTAAAATTTAAGAAATTTAAATTAGATTAAAATCCAAATTAAAAATCTTATTTAATGTCCAATCATCAAATTAATGAAAA
>JAWWLR010000054.1:39927840-39940513 GCA_035041075.1 Acraspis erinacei
CTTTCATAGACCAAAATCTTGATTAATTTTTTACTTTTGGGCAAACGTCCTACTTTTACATAATATCTTCGTGTCTATTACAGTCCTTATAAAATATGTTGTGAGTCTTATTCTAAATAAAAAGCTCTTTCATCGCGAGTGCCCTTTTATTTATATTAAATATATTTATCCCTAAATGAGATTCTTGGTACGTGAAAGGATATTTAAAACGAAACTATTTTTTTTCTTTTAATTTCGAAATTCACAATTAGTAGTTAGCATCTGGAAACCTGAAAAAGCATCTGAAGGAATTACACAAAAAGCGAAAACACAGATTTTAAATAAACGTAAAGGATTTAAAAATTATTAGAAAAAGCTTAAAATAGGCAATAATTAAATACATTTACAATTTTTTTTAAATTAATTTATTAAACATCAATATTTAGATGCTAAGGTCGTTCCTTTCTCTCTTGCCTAATCTTATTTCTATAATACATCCATATTACATCTGTATATGATTACATGTATATAAGTTTTGGTCATGATCTAAGAAAAAATCTCATTCATCGCAAGTAGCCCTTTTTGCTTGTGTTTTCTTTTCCTAAAGCTAATATACTCCATGCGTGAAGGGTTAAACTGTGTTTATTTTTTATAAATTCAAGAACTTGAAATTCTCGAGCGTATTTTAAAATCTTTAAAATTACAGAAAATTGTATTTAACGGGGCAACAGGAATACATATTTTGATAATAAAAACAAGATCATAATAACATTTTTTATTTTATTTTAAATGGATTAATGTTACATTGGATTCCAATTAAATAAATATCTGTCGATTTTAATTTAAAGGTGTTATAATTATTATATTTAAAGAACAAAAAACAGAAAGTTACCTGATTTATTTCATCCAAATAATATCAACAGTCGCACCCTAAGCATCCGAGTAGTTTTTACGATTTTACGCAAAAAAATAATTTTTTATAAAAAATACAATTTTCAAATAACTACTTATTTTTTAAATGGTTTTGAAAAATTTGAAATAAAATTAGACTATGAGATTTGAGAACAAGGATGTAAGTATCTGGAAAATTAATTATTAATTTATTTTACAAAATTCTACACCGTATCAGGAAAAATTCGAGCCTGTTTAAAAAATATTTGCGAATTTTAGGATTTTGAGCGAAATTAAAAAATATTTTCTAAATTTACGGAAATCTGTTGAAGCTTTAAAATAGTCTAATTCTCTTAAAAACTTCTAAAATTCCTAAATATATTTTAAACTGATTTAAATTTTTCCTAAAATTTCGAAATATCTTTAGAAATTGAAAAGTTTCCCTTCAAATCTTATTTTAAAGTTTTGTTTGAAATTTATCAAATTTACATTTTTTTAAAGTTCTTCGATTTTTAAAATTTTGTTTGAAACTTTGTATATCTTCTAAGTATCCTTTAAATTTATTTTAATTCTATTTTTTGTAATTCTGCAAAGTTAAAAAAATCTTTTAAAATGTTTGAGATTCTTCTTTCAAAATTTTGGAAATCCATGAAATGGTTTGCAATCTTTTTAAATATTCTCCTAAAATTAATTTTCAAAATAAAAAATCATTAAAATTTTTTTTTGAATTCTAAAGAAAATGTTTTGATTCTCATTAAACCTTTTAAAACTCTTAAAAAGCATAACTTCATATCGATGGGTTCTACGAAGAACTTTCTTTCATTACCGTTAAGAAATTAGGATAACTTCATTTTGTATAAAATTTAGTGAACACGTAGAAGTGTTAAAAGAAATAAAAATCTTTTAAAATGTTTCTCTTATAATTCATTTAAAAAGATAAGAAAAAGAATTTTTAACTACTTCTAAATTCTTTCACGGTGTTTTCAAAATTCTACATTTTGTTGAAATTTAAAAAAATCTTTTCAAGTTTTTAATTATTTTTAAATCATTTTAAAACTTCTAAATATCTCAAACCTACTCGAATTTTGAATCTGTTCCAATTTTCCTTCAAAATTATTCAAAACTTTAAATTTTTTTCGAATTCTTCAAAATAAGTTTTTGCCCATAATTTAATTTTTCCTATCTCTTTGAAAATGCGCAAAAGATTACAAATCATAGGGTGATAGCAAAAAGTTAGATAGGAAAATTATAATTTAAGATCTAAGATTCAATTTGATAAAGATACCTTGTTTCTATTTATATATTCCTTCGATAATCTTTATAATAATTCATCGTTTTAATTAAAAATTATTTTTGTCTTTTGCTGCTATAAAATCAGATATAATGGAAGATGTATTTTAAATTTTCGACCTTAAGAGATTTCGCAAACAGTTATTGTTTTTTCTACTTATGACCACTTAACAGTTTATTGATTCTGAGAGCGTATTGAGATTTGCCTTTCAAATGCTTTCAATTATAATGAGATTCCGCAAGGCTATTCAAACTCTTTCATTTCGTGTATATCGAATTCGACCATGATCCTTTTTTTCTTTGTCAGAGAAAACTGTCCTAAATCACCAATAAATCGAATTCTTCATCAACCAATATATTTTTTAACCATTTCCTAAATAAAGTTGGTCAAAAATGTTCAAAAATTAAATTTCAGATACAGTTATTTCCTGTAGTTGTTAGATAATTCCATAAAGTACATTACCAATTTGAAAGGGTCGAGGCAAAATCTATGTTTGTTAATAGTGGCAGGGGGGGTTTTGTTGAAGATGCAATTATTTTGTTAAAAACTTATCTTTTTTGGTCAAAAATTCAACTACTTGGTTGAAAGTTGAACTACTCAGTTAAAAATGATTTTTTTTATGTTGAAGATAACAGTTTTGTTTGTTTATTCATTCAAATATTCGATTGAAAATTCGTATTTTTTGGTTGAAAACTCTGCGACTTGTTTCATCATTTTAGTCAAAAATTGATCTGTTTTGTGGAAAATTCTTCTGTTTGGCTTGAAAATTCAAAAATTTGATAGAAGATTAAACAAATCTGTTGAGAATTAACCTTTTCATTGAAAATTTATATTTTTTATTGGAAATTTAACTACTTAGTTAAAAATTCTTCTTTTTGCCTTATTTCAAGAAGTCGGAAATTCGTTTTTTTAACTTTTTAAACTGAAAATTTGAAGTATTCCATTTTTGGTTAAAAAAAAAATTTAGCTGAAATTCGGATTTGGTTCAGGATTCAACTATTTTGTTAAAAAATCGTCTTTTTTGGTTCAGTTGACAGGTTGAGAAATCATTTTTTGACTGAAAATTTGAAAAATTCTATTTTTAGTTTGAAAAACAATCTCATCTATTTGGTTGAGGATTCATCTATTTTGTTAAAAATTCGTCTTTTAATTGTTAATTCATAATTTAAGGTAGAAAAACGCTTTTTGGGTTGAAAATGTATCTTTCTTGGTTGAGAATACTCTTTTTGACTTGAAAGCCCAACTGCTTGGTTGTTAATCCAACAATTTGTTTAAACATTATTTTTGTCTATTTAGGTTAAAAAATTCAACAAATATCGACCTTTTGGATTGTAAATTTATCTTTTAGCATAGAAAAGTCATCTTTCTGGGTTAAAAATGATCTTCTTTTGCTTGGAAGTTCAACTATTTATTATTAATTAATGGTTATTAATGCAACTGTTGGATTACAAATTAGTCTTTTTCGGATAAAATATCATCCATTTTGGCAGAAAATCTTTTTTGGTTTAAAATTTTACTATTCTGTTAAAGCACTTTTAATATTTTTAACATCTCAAGTCAAATTTGACTTGAGATGTTAAAAATATGAAGTGCTTCATATTGAATTCAATATCTGGTATTTACAATTATTTTATTCAAAAAAATGTAAGTCCGGATTTTTATTTTATTTTCATGAAAAATCACCCTATTTCTCCAGACTTGAGAGAATTTTGGGCTAAGTTACTTTTCAACAAATGTATTTATTATTTTATCTAATTATTATTAATTGCCGTAACTTAGTATCTCATGTGTAGGTACTATATGTTGTAAGTATTATCAAAATGTACTTTAGTAGGTAAAAATTGATTAATATACAAATATAAAATAGACTTAATAAAATTGCAAACTTTTTAATCAAAAGTTCCTTTCAGCCAGAGAAAATCCGCCTTTTTGGCATATCAGATTCAAAATTGCAACATAGGTCATAATTAGTGGAAAATTGTTCTAAAATTCATTGCGGGATATTATTCTAAACTATAAAGGAAAATAGGGAAGTGCAATGTGGTTCATCATGATCTTTAGTATGATCAAAATAGTTTTAATAACCATATTTGAGTAATTTTTTAAAGCACTTTAGTTTTCCAGTGTTCAAGTAATTAAAATAATGTATAGGTAATAAATATTTAAAAATCGCATGCAGATAATTGTAATATTTACATTTAAAAATGAATTTTCTATTTAAAAATAGTTTCAGGTAATATTTTGGAAGCAAGAAGCTGATTTAACTTAGTAAAAAATTAATTTAAGATGAGAAGATTTTAGAACTAGGTACTTAAAATCGAATTAGATAGAGATTCGCTCTTTCTTACAGTTTTTTTTACATGCGACATTTAATTTAACGTGCTTTTTAAATTGATCAAGGCGAAATAAAATCTTGCACTCATTCCTGAAATACAACAAAATATCTACCTAAATATAATCTATTTTTGAAAAAATGAAGAGATAATTTTTTACGAATTTAAGATTTCAAGGGATATTTTACAATAGGTGATCAAAAATTAAAAAGAGAAATTGCACACATACACATATAAGAGTTGTCCTACAGTGCGGCACAAAAATTGATATAGTCTGTTTAATAATGCATAATACTAAATAAATTTTTTAAATAATTTTCTAAAAAATAATAACAATTTAAAAAATTTAACATCACGAACACAAATTTTATTTTTTATTTTTGGAAAAACTATAATGAACCTAAAAACCTATACATAAATATCACCAGATCTCCGTCATCTTGCTTTTCATTTTTTACCTTCTATCTTTTAAATAAATTTTTTTAATCGATTCCATATTATTTATTCTTTGTTTATAAACCAACAACCCACTATACGCCGCTTATTTCAAAATAGCAGAATATGCATGCACGCCAAGCGCGCATTCACGTCCTTGCGTTTTTAATTCCTAAGATTAAGAATATGAATAATTTAAACGCAGATTTAAAACTCAATTATTAAACATGATTTTTATTATTAAAAGTACTTTTCTTATTTGTAACACTTTTTGAGAATTATTATTCACTCTGGAAATCTCAATCAAATATGTTTTTATTTTAAATGTTTGATTTTTTAAAATCTTAAACTAAAAATGGGACAATTTTTATATTTTACATTACAAAAAAATAATAATAAAAAACAAGATCACTATGGTTCCAATTTTTAAAACTGCATAATTTTAAGATTTCTAATCAGTTCTAAAATCTTCTAATTTTTAAAGCTCAAGCTTTTGACAAATTATTTGCCTAATTTTACATTATTTCGAACTTATTCTGAACGCATTTAATTCATAATTGTTTTGTTACTAATCCTTTAAAGTTTGAAATAAAACATTGTGTAAATATCGAGACTTTCAATTTGATATGAACCGATTAAAACAAAAATTAACCATACAATTTTATACGTCTAAAATGATAAACAAACAATTTAGAATATGTAAATCTAAAATTATTAAATATAAAACTGACTATTCAGGCTTCTAATATGACATTTTGTATACTTTTACCAAATGCTTCTTTGTATGAATAAATAATAAAACATTGATTTTTCAACCGGAAGGCATTTACAGAAATAAATTGAGCTTTTTTCAGTAAACAAAAAGAAGATCCCTTAAATTAAAAAAAAATTTTCGTATTGGCCTCCTTTTTAGACCTTGCTTTTGAAGTAAAAAAATAGCTTAAAGCAACAAAATAGTTCAAAACTAGACGTTATAATTGGACACGTTCAAAATTATTAAATTCAAACTTTAAATGTTATAAATTTACCAATATTGCAAAATTCGTTTAAAAATTATATCATTCTTAAATTAGAATCTGGAAACTAAGTCGTACAAATTATTATTTTCATATTGTGCATCAGGATTTTTAAAATGCAATGTGGTCACAATGAATGAATCGTAGATTATATATATTTTTCCTAATATTTTATCAATTATTATATTCTGCCATAAGCTATTTTTCTCTCAAATATATCTTCTTTTCAGACCTTGCCTGCTACCATTATGTTCAAACCTAATTTGAAAATTCATGAAAATTAACATAACTTGAATGTACTCACTAATTGAATGTCGAGTTCATATAATTTAAAATGAATGAAGAAAACTTATCCACTTTTCAAAATTGAAGTGTCAAATATTTTATACTCACACAATTTATCATCGACTAATTTTCTTGTATTCTTTGTCTTTCCAATCACGTCTTTTAAGCATCGTGTGCATTCTTTTCAACGTGTCTGACAAATTATTATCGACTATAAATCATGTTTCTCAAAGAAAAAAAGATTGCATAATCATTTTTAAATTTTTGATAGGAGAAGAGGATAATATTCTAGGGAAATTGTACAAAACAGGTAACTAGTTAATCTTGAATACTTCTCTCTTGAGTAACCGTTTATTTTAATTAATTAAAATGTACAATTTTTAAATAAATATTTTAAACTGGTTAATTTTTTAAATTATCCATTTAACTTTTATTATACATTTAAATGTATTTTGAGATTAAATGTGTGCAAACCTTCACATCCATAGATATTGTACTCGCCTTCCTAAGTTTGTGGGCACCGAAGACAACAAATAATATTGGTTTAATAAATTCTCAAAAATGCTTTTCTCGAGTGAAACAAATATTTTTGTGACATTTTAAAATGGGTTGTTCTTCAAGCAATTCGATACCGAAGAGGGAAAAGCGAAATAAATGGAAAAATAACGAAATTTCGGGAATCGAAGAAGCGGAGGACGATTTTTTCGAAAGCGGTAAGTTTAATATTCAGGATGTTTATTGGGCATATTTTTTAATTCAAAAACTCCTCTTGAGTTTTTGAAACCAGAATTTTATTTTATTTTAAACTAGAATCTGTCAAATTTTGGATCGATATTATAAACATGATATGTAAAATTATCTATATAATAATTTTTAAACTAAACGTAAATTAAATCTATGAATCTATTGTGTATTTATTCTATTTATGAGTATATTGTACTTAAAAATCTATTGCATTTATTTGAACCGGTTGTGTTTATAGATTAAAAAAATAGTAGTCGTAGGCGTTATAACTGTTCAGGACTTCTAAATTAAAAATAAAGTTTTGATCCCAACGAAAGAGTTTCCGTAAATAAGCGTTGAATGCATTTTCTTAACATGTCAATCAATTTTTATCTCTTTTGTCAACTTTTCATTTCCTTTATTTCTCCGTCTTTATTGAAAGATAAGAATTTGTCCCAGTCAAAGGTCTCTTTAAAGTCAATATGTGCATTACTCATCCTTCCTTTTTCAATAAGGAAATATTTTTATTGATTAAAAAAAGAAAAGAAAATAGTCAATGAATATGTGTGAAGTAAATTTGAAGGTACGAAGTATCACTCATGAAAAAGTATGAATACTTCAGAGGTAGATTTCAATTACTGAAAAAATTTCTTGAAATTCTTTTTTTCATTTGGAATTGTTTTTTTTCAATATATATGTTTTAAATTAAATATTCTAGCCTTATCTAGTAAAGTCTACTAGGGAGATTTTAATTTTTGTCTCTAGAAGCTTGAACTAAATGCATCTAACACCAGTTTTTCCTATGAGTAATTGTATATATTGTGGAAAATTATAATATTTAAACAAAATAATATTTTTGTAATTTATGGTGCTGAGTAAAAATTAATACAAATGGTTTACAATTGCTTCAGGCATTTCTGTCTTAATTCTCCGCGCAGGTTTCGTTAACATGGCAGTTGTTATTTTTTATAGGATATCTTTGATTAATTTTATTTTCGTATTCTAATTGGTGAATAATTCTTAAATATAATTTGTAGTGTCCTTGGCATTAGCGATTAAAGAATAATTATTGAATAGTAATTACAAAAAACTATTTTTAATTTTTTATCATGAGAGTTTAATTATAATTAAATTTGTTTATAATATAGTTAAAGTAAAATGCACTTATTTTTAAAATAAATAATAATCATAATGGTATATGAGAAAGCAATTAAAAACTGTATCTTAATTTTTTTCGGAATGTTTAAAAATCTACATTCCGTTTTAATTTCTTTTAAATATTTAAAAGTTTAAAATTATTTTTGAATCTTTTCAAACCTTTTAAATATTAAAAAAAAATAATTTGCAACATTCAAAAAGTTTGTTTTCATACCTATTGCATTCCTTTTCGAGATTTGAGGATATCATTTGAAATGTTTGGAAATATTTCTCATTTTTCTCCTAGAATTCATTAAAAAAAATATCTATAAAATGTTCGCATGCATCGCAGAAATCTCTAAAAATCCACATTTTCCACCAAAAAAGACGATATTGTATCAAAATACATCCATTTTTAACTAAAAAGTATGTTTTCAATTACAAATGTAAGATTTCAATTTTAGCTTAAAAAAGTAACTAAATAAAAAATAATTTTATAAACTTACAGTTTAATTCAAACAAAAAACAGGATTTTTTAACATAATATAGAATGCTCAATCAGCAAAAATTTGTAGACCAAACAATTGCATTTTTAAACGAAAAAGATCCATTTCTACCAGGAGAAGAATTTTCAAACATTTTTAGAACGACCTCGACGATTTTTAAAATGATTTTATTTTTTTCAATAATTTCTGAGCCTTCTTCATTTGTTTCAAAATAATGTAATTTTTATGATAGTTTTGAAAAATTCTATAAAATTAGAAAAATTGCCTGAAAATGTTCTGAATTCTTTCTTGTCAGTTTTAGAAATCTTTTGAAATGTTTAGAAATGTTTTCCTGAAATTAATTTTTCAAAATAAAAAACTAATAAGAATGCTCCCAGGAATTAAAAACAAAATTTTTGATTCTTTTTAGACGTTTAAAATTTTATATTTTCCAAAACTTTAAATGTGATTCCTGACTCGAATTTTTATTCCCCGTTTTTCCAATTTTATTTTAATTCCCGGCTATTTCCGAGTTTTTCCGTTTAGTAGACTCCCCGTTCTATTTATTATTTAAATTAAGATAGGTCGATGTACGCTTTACAAAAAATAATGTCGAGGAAGATACAATCAGTTTAAGATTTTCTAATGGATTTTTTGTTATAAAGAGTGGGGAACCTCCTTTCAACGGTAAGGCGCCTTGACCCAGTCTGAAATCAAGGTCTATGTGGTCGTACGTATTTCGTACAAATCATCAATCAGATCAAGAAATAAATAAAAAATTGTAAGTTAATTATAAATTTAATATCCAAATTGTATAATAAAATTCTATAAATCTACAAATTCTATTTAGAAATTTTCTAGAAAAAAATGGAATCAGTATCTTAATCATTTTCTTATCTAAACCATGTCCAACTTTCTCAGTTTTTTCCAGGCAGTAATTCATAATGCTCTATTATTATGAACTCCTAATTTATGAGAAGCTCGTAAATTTTTATCCTAAACTACAACTTTTCTGAAAGGTATAATTAAGTAAATTTTTTTCTTGCTTCTTGAAATATGAATTCGAGATAAGAGAAAAAACTCTGTCAATAGTTAAAGAAAATTTCCTTGGAAGAATTGTTTGGGGAAATTTCTGTAAAGTTAATAATATTCTTTATTAATTTAAAAAGTTTCTTTTTTATTAAAAATTTATCTAAAAATACAAGGGTAAATCAATATTTGTCGAGAGAAGTTAACTCTAGGCTTTTTTCATTTTCCAGATTATCCTTATTTCCAGATGTGTCTGAAAGTTTCAAAGACCTGGACAATGAACTCTACGTTTGCAATGAAAAAGATTATCAAAATCTTCTTGGCTTGAAATTCAAACTAAACTAAACTAAAAATGGTTTGTTTTTTATTTTATTTACTTACTTTAAACATATTTTTCTTTTTGGAAAATTATCTCTGACGGGTGAACTTTTTTGGCTTTTTTACTTACAATGAACGTTATGTTCATAATTCGCTAATTAATTTTTTTTATTGTTCTAGCTTATTGTTTTAATTGAATTAGCTTGTTTTAAGTTTTCTAATGGTCAGATAATTTAATTAAGTATTTAAAAATAATTTTTGAACACGTGTGCCTGACAATCAAACGATGACCCCACTGATTCATGGTTACATCTCTGACTGCTGAACGTTCTCCATCTCGACCAATCGTAACCTTTCGGTGATTCGGTTCAGACGTAGAACATGTGCGATTATTCACACTCTTTTTTAAAAGTCGTGCATAAAAAAGTACCATTTGTTTATAAACATAGAGAGTGAAAAAGTTCGAAAATCTTAAGCATAAATCGGGCTTCGAAGTGAAAAAACAAGTGATAATTATTTATAATAATCCAATAATCCGTCATTAAAATATTCATAATTAAAAATCGGAATAATCGTTATTGATTCTCAAAAAGTGTAATTTGATTGACAATGTGTTTTAAACCCAATCCAACTCGAGGAAAACTTGAAATTTAATGTTTAAGAGTGCTTTGAACAACGTGTGAAAATGTGACAACAAATCATCAACTTGAAATTAGAATCGAGTAGAAATGGGTAAATAAAATTTGCTTTTTTATAATTTCTATCTATATAATAATACTGACTTTTCTTTTAATTTGATTTGCAAATTATTCATTTTGAACAAAATTTGCTGCCAGTGAGATTGTTCATATATAAATGGAAATTAATTTCATATTAAGTTCTTTCGTGTTAAAAATGGGATGCAGCTTTTGTTATTAAAATTATTTTATTTTTTAATGGATTCTTTGATAAGTTTAAAATAAATTACTAGAAAAATTCGAACACGCGTGACTTGCTGATCAAGAAAATGATAGGCAAAAACGATTTCTAAACTGGTTACGGCAGGCCAACCTAGTTTCATATAGTCGAAATGTAAAAGTGGTTCCATACAATAAGTGATCTTGAAGGCCTACATCCGTATAATAACTTTTTTATCTTTAAGAGCTTCAAGATGATTACTATTTTTAAACCGATTCGACATGCCTATCAATAAAAATTTATAATTTAAGACTAACGGAAGAATTAAAAAATGTTTGAGTGCCTTGATGAACGTGCGGTTATAATTAGAATTCTTTGAGACTCAAATTTTAATCGTTTGATAAGGAAAAGTTGACATACTGGACTAAACTATTATGTCATATCATTCAACTTATAAAAAATATATTTTACAAGTACACTTACTGGTAAATTTATTATTGTACAATACCATTTAATTTGAATTTTATTATTATCTCATTTTTATTTTAATATTTAAATCTTTTACTTAATATTTGTTTTTTCCGTTGCTGACTATAAGAATTTTTATTCATACAATTCTTTATTCATTGCTGTTTAAGAATGTAGCATTTTCACAAAATTATGAACGTGTAATCGTGGATTTTCAATGATTTGTGAAAATCACCTGTTTTTTATTATTGCTTGAGATCTCTTTTTTGTTATACACAATCAAAAAGTTTTTTCTTTATAAAATAGCTTACATTTTTAGAAAAAGCGCGTTAAATACAATATTATTCATACCTACTCAGAAAATGAATGTGAAAAAAATAATAAATATATTATTATCAGAGATTATTAACTTTATTAATCAAATAGTCGGCCTAAAAAACAGTTTACTACATTTATTGCCAATTTCTTCTAACACTGTTTCCGATATAAAATTTTCTACGTACAATAAATCGACCTTTTTAAAATGAGCCCAAAAAGAAATTCAAGAGAATTAATAAATTCTCTTTAATTCTCTTAAATTCTTAAAATTGTTTTAAAAAATTTCTTATATTATTCGCTGCGTTACCTTTGGCATGTGAAATTAACGGATTTTTCATCCTTTTAGTTTTTAAATTTGAAATTAGGAGCAGGTTTGAATCAAACCTAAAGGATTTGAAAATAAGTTTATAATACTTGAAGCAGGCAATACTTTGGATGAAATTTTTGTTGCTGATTGGTTTATGGAAAATTAATATTTATATCTTACGGTAATTTTTTTCTCTTTTTATAAGTTTTATTTGATTTTATTTTTCATTTATCTATCAGTATTTAATCTCCTTTCTAGAAATTCTCAGAACCATATGGAAATTTAATTCGCTTCAGATGTTTTCCTTTTTTTCAAAATCAATTATTTTCCCACATAAATTTTTCTATTTACAGAAGCATAGAAAATAATTCAAATAATGATGATTAAATAATGAAAACCTTTCACAGACCAAAATCATCGATTAATTTTTCTATTATGGGCAAACGTCCTACTTTTACGTAATATCCTGTTGTCTTTAATAATCCTTATAAATAATATAATAAATACTATTGTAAGAAAAAAGCTCTTTCATCGCGAGTGCCCTCTTATTTATAAAATTATATATTCGTCCCTGAATTTAGGTTTTTGGTGCGTGAAAGTACATTGAAAATGAAACAATTTTGGTTTCTTTGATTTGTTTATAAATTTAGAATTAGCTTCTAACGTCCGGAATCAGTGAACCACATCTGAAGGAATTACATAAGAAGCTTAAGGCAGATTTGAAATACACCTAAAGCATTTAAAAATGTATAAAATATAAA
>JAWWLR010000054.1:39992038-40003089 GCA_035041075.1 Acraspis erinacei
TATTCGAGATTAGGCATTATGAGACCACCGCCGTCCACACACATTCAATACGTAAACAAAAACGTATCAATTTTTTTCGAATCGGCAACACTCTTTACGAAAATGTGGATGAATACTTTGTTAAACTTTCACAAACTGTTTTCGGATTTTTGATAAATGAGTTCACGAAACTGTGAGCGGCAACTTTGTCAAAATTTCACAAACTGCTTTCGGAGCTTTGATACATAAGTGTTACAGTAGTTCTTTTCTTTTTTATTCAAATTTTCATAAACAGTCATTTCATCTTTTCATATGTAGTATTTGAGATTTTAGATTTTGCAGTTTAGAATTTTTAAAATAAGTTTTTCTAATTATTCGTCAATTTAGTACATATTTTAGCAAAATTGCATATCAAAATTTACAAAGCTAACTCTTCCAATTTCTGACAAATTTTATCTCTGTCCAAAAGTGACATTCTAGTTTATTAAAATTTCGCAAACTTTTTCCATTTTTTGGATCAGTTATTTTTTCCATGCAGTGACACCATTTCTTTTAAGACTTTCAAGCTAATTAAAGCAGGTCATGATTCAACCTATTTTACAAACTAAGAAAATTGTTTATTTATATAAACAATTTTTATAGACAAATCAATATTTTGATTTTTTTAATGAAACAGCTTCATTTTTTCCTGAATCGAATAGAAATTTTTTGCCCTAGACTCCTTATTGCCATATTTTTAAAATTGAAAAAAATGATAATTATATAAACAATTTTTATAAACAAATGCTTACTGCTTGGATACTGTCATACTCTTAACCATTTTTGACGGTGGTTTCTTCTTTCTAGACTCTGGGTTTTATAACTACTTATCGAAGGGTCGAAAAATGCGTTGGTTTATAAAAATTCTTGATATAATTGCGAATTTTTCGCAATTTGTAAAACATGCCAGCAATGACTTTGTTAAACAAATTTTTAGCTGATTCCGCAAAAAAAATTGAACAGACAGATAAATTTAACGGCTATCTAAACGCTAATATAGAAAATTATGAAATATTTTTTATGAAAAATAGTGTAAAATAAATAAATAAAACTATAAGAATTGGAAAATAAGTTAATTTATGGTACATTTTGATTTTACAATACAAATTAGAGCACATCTATTGAATCACAAGTCTTCTTATCTGAATCTTCCACTTTTGTCATGGACATAGAACTTTTTCTTAGTACCATTGTTCGAGGGCTGAAGAGTACTTTATAGGTAAATGTTCCAAGTAGTGCTCCAAAAATGGGGCCAATCCAATAAACCTGTAGAAGATTGTTATCAAATTTCAACTTTTAAAACTTAAAAGTTAAGATATTAAAAATACAAAGTTTGTTTCTAAATAAAAAATTATTCCGAAGTTATATATCTGTTTGTTGCTTAGATTAATTTAAAAGAATATTTTTTCAATCATTTTTAATTGTTTCATTAAACATTTTACCCATTGATCTTTCCAGGCATTCTGCCAAAGAGCTGGTGCGAAGGACCTGGCAGGATTCATGCTACAACCGGTGTATGGGGCCTATCCAAAAAATTCAAAATATAAATAGGATTATTGAAACAAATATTTTTAACTTTTGTGTAAAAATTTCGTAGGATAAAATTTTCATCTTATATTGTCCTGAATTAAATTATTTAAAGACCGAATCGTAGATTTCTCTTTAAATAGTAAATTAACATATGGATCATCCAAAAATACGTTACCACTTTAAAGGGGTGGGGAACAAAACCTACGGTTGGTAAGACGTTGGGGGGGGTCCAGGTAAATGTAAGAATATAGACAAAATTTGGTAAAAGTACATATGGTAACGTTTTAGCATCTTTTTGTTTACAATTTTATCTTTTTTAGTTTAAACTTAAACTTTTTGTTAAAAATTCGTTTTTTTAAAATAGAAAATTAATATTTTTGGTCCAATATTTAATAACTAGGTTTTAAACTTGAACTACTTTCTTAAAAATTAAAAAAATGTCTTCCTTTTTTAAATATTCATCTTTTTGATTGAAAATTCTTGAATATTATACATTTTTTTCGGTAGTAAATTAATCTTTTTGTCTAGAAATTCATCTTTTTGGTTGAAAATTCAACTTTTTGGTTGATAATTCTTGAATTTGTTTAAAAATTCGTTATTTTTTCGGTGGGAAATTAATCATTTTGTTAAAAAAAATAATCTTTTTTTGTTTTGTTGAAAATTTCTTTTATTTAGTTAAAAAATTACGTTGGTAATTAAAAAGGTACTATTCCATGCTTGGTCGAAAATGGTTCTTTTTTAAGTAACAATTAAACTTTTTATTATATTTTGAACTAATTTGTTAAAAATTCCTTTTTCTGCTGTTGAAAATTCGTCTTTTTTGGTATAAAATAACATGTTTATCTAAAATTTCATATTTTTAGTTTGATGATTCAACTGTTTTCTATAAAAAATTCGGCATTTAGTCTTGAAAGATCAATAATTTTGTACAAAAAAATAAATTATTTAGTAGAAAATTCGATTTTTTAGTAATTAAAAATTAGTTTTTAAATTAAAAGTTTAATTATTCCATTTTTTGTTAAAAGTGTACCTTTATTAGTTTTGAAAAAGCAATAATACCCAGATTAAGTGTCACATCAAATTCAATCAGGCACATTTCAACACTTACACCGAAAATCACTTTTTTATTTTACTTGATGATTTATTACCAAAGTTTATAATTCACCACGCGGTCACGTATATAATCGTAGATAATATAATCATATTAGCAACTTGACTTACTATAAACACCAAAAAATCGGTATAAACTTAAAAAAGGGTCTTACGTAAAAGATACGTCATGAAAGTGAGGGGGTGGGGTATAAAAATTGCCCATAATTGGTAACGTAGTTTTTGGATGACCCCATACCGCGGCAAAGGAAAGCGCTACAACAGAAAATCCAAATCTTAATGCAATGGAATCAGTAGTGTGTGCACATCTTGGATCCCAAGTACCACATGCAGCCAATAAAACTATTGCAGTGCAAATTGTTTCAATTAAAATGGCTTGAGTAAGAGAAATTCCTGAATGAATGACTGTCACACACAATGGCGCTGTCGAATTTGGCATGCCATCATCCAGCAAAATATAAGGTGTAACAATCTAGAAAAAAATTGATTATTATTAATTAAATATTACTTATAATAATTATCTATTCTATTTTCTAAGATTGCAACTTTTGTTGTTGTTTTATAAATAATATATTATGAAACACCGGAAACGAGGAAGTGCATTAATTATTTATCGATTGAATTATTTCTAATCTTAATTACATAAACACAAAGGAGTTAAATCATCGCTGGAGATTAGATTTTCACAGATATTGAGAAATGGATTTTAATCGACAAAATTTCAATAATTGTCTTAAAAAGTAATGAAAATACCATTAACATTCCATATCCAATCGTAGCTCCAATGAATTGTGCTACTACGTATAATAATCCTGTAGGTATGGATTTAAGTCCCCATATAACAGCTCCAATTGTAACAGCAGGATTTAAATGAGCTCCACTTACGTGTCCAAGCATCTATATTGAATTATAATTTTATTAGAAAGATTCATTTATTATTAATGTTTAAAATCAGAAACCATTTTTACAGAAAAAAGAGAAGTGGATTTTTGTTGTAGGTAATTCTTATTTGGGCAAAGTGGAATTTTTCACAAAAGAAGGTACAATTAAATTGATATGGTAACCATAACGAATTTGATGAGTAAATTTTACAACGTGAAGGTAATTTTTTTAGCAGGTAATAGATTATTCTGAAATCGGCGTAAAGATTACACTTTTTCTTTCTGAGTTAATTCTATGTTTGTTATTAATAATAGTGTTAGTATTCAAACCATGGGCTCTTTAATAGAAATATTTGATTTATTCAAATAAATTATATATTTACAAAGAAAGCTGAGTAATTTTGCCGAATTACCATAATAATTAGATTAACGGTCATGCCAAAAGTCAAACCACTTTGCATTGCCGGAGGGGGCGTTGCACTCAAAGTTCCAATACCACCCATACAGCCCAAAAACATTAAAATTGCCGTTCCAAGAATTTCGGCAATGCACATCGTTATCGTACCACGATCTGCTCTCCATATTGAGACTGTAAAAGGAACCTGTCTTAAATTGTTACCAAGAAACAAAAATATTTGTTGCACTACAAAATTACAAAAAATTATTTTTATTTAAACAGATATTCTTTGATCTTGATAAACATTTTTCTAAATGTTTTTTCAAAATTTCATTTTTTTTCACGCCTTCCTTTTCTAATAAAATAGTAGAACTTGGTTATTATATTAAATAATTAAACACTCACCACTCCTCTCGCCAGTCATGATAATAAAATTATAATTTTCAATTTTGACTATATTAAAAATACAGTTTTGCTACTAAACTAATAAAACTACGTTCACTATCAGAAACTCAAGGATGTGAACTAATTCATTTAGTAAGAAAACTGCTACTTAAAAGCTATGCACTTGATTTTCTTTAAAAAATTCAATATTATCGTGTTTGTGGATATGATAAGGGCTATTACTTATATATATATATAGTAAATAACAGACATTATTGGCACCCGTCTCTTCATCAGCTAAGCGGAATTTAAAAAAAAAAACATTTTTTTATTTATTTTTTGCCCATGGCTATCATATCAGCAATCAGAACACGTGTAAGATAATAATTTTTTTTTAAATTGTGGAAAATAATATTAATCTGAATTATTAGATTTGTCAAAAGCATATTTTTGTTAACTTTTTGTTAAATATTAATAATTCAAACATCTTAAGATTAAAATGTATTCAGGAGAAATAGGTAAAACTGAAAAAAGAAGAGCGTTTAATGTCAGTTTGCTGGGGTTCTAGCAATTTCATAAATCAATCAACAGTATTCACAGAAAAAATTTAAAAACATCTAATCATAATATTATAATTATGAAAAAAGAAAAATTAGCTGAATATATATCATTTTCAAAGATTCAGACCCTTTTGATAAACAGAAAAGAACATTTTGAATGCGCAAATCTTTTTTTCTCTTGCTCCCTGCAAAAAATTATTTTCTAAAAAAAGCTTATGTACACGGACATATTTATAAAACCTTTAACTTTTGAACAAAAAAGATAACATTTTTTTAGGTACAACATCGGAATTATTATTCATAATGATTAAAAAATATTTAATTGTGTGCAATAAAACGATCAATTGGATCTCGTTTTTATTTTAAATTATTTGAATGTCTGTGGACAAAAATTTGAAAATTAAAGTATTGGATGATTGATTATGAGAAATGTTTACTAATATTTCTTTACCCTTAGCAGTAATTTCTTTTTTTTTGTGTTTGATTTTTGCTAAGAAGGGTTAATTTATTTATACAACTATCAATCATTGAAAAGAGCTTGCCTTTAGGCTAACCAATATAATTATTTGAAAATAATAAATTGGATGCCTTTACCTTTATTTTATAATAATTATTTGAATTTTTTAAACTAAGTAACTGAGTTTTCTAGCCTAAAAGACGAAAGTTTTAGAAAAAACTTTACCTTTATACCAAGAAAGATGAATTTTCAAGGAAAAAGTTAACTTTCAATCAAATAGTTAAATTTTCAATCATTGTAATTTTGAACCAAATAGTTGAATTTTTAAACTACGAAGATGAATCTTCAACCAAATGATCGAATTTTTAAACAACAAGACTAAACTTCAACCGAAAACAGTCACATTTTTAACGAAATAGTTGAATTTTTAAGCCAAAATTATTCATGTTTTAGAACAAAGTCTAATTTTCAACAGAATAATGAAATTTTCCACCAAATAGTAGAATTCTTAACCAAAAGAGACAAATTCTGAACTTAAAATATAATTTCAGACTTTTCAAATAAAAAGAACTAACTCTCAAACAAAAATGACTTTTTAATAAAATAGTTAAATTGTCAACAAAACAAATCAATTTCAATCAAATAATAAAGAGAGAGAAATTCACAAAAAAAAATACGATGGTAGACTTTTTAAATTAAAAAAAAATGAACTTTAAATCTGTAAAAGATAAACTTTCAACCAAAAAAGATGATATTTCTACCAAAATATGAATTTTTAATGAAAAATGACCAATTTTCTATTAGCAAAGACGAATTTTCAATTAGGCAGTTGAATTTTCGATCAAAATAGAGTAAGTTTTAATAAAATAGTTACAATTTTATCAAAATAATAAATTTTTTCATCGAATAGTAGAATTAAAAAAATGTATTCTGAACCCAAAATATAATTTTAGACTTTTTAAATAAAAGGAATGAACTTTTATCCAAAAAATATGAATTTCCAACCTACAAAGATAACTTTTTAACCAAATAGTTGAATTTTCAATAAAATAATGAAAATTTTCACCAAATGATAAAAATTTTTTAACCAAAACTGTAAATTGTGAAGCCAAAATATAATTGCAGACTTTTCAATAAAAAATAATACCCTTTAAACTGAAAAATATGACTTTCTTAGCATAAGGTAAATTCCAAATCCAAATATATAAATAAATCCAAATATTCGACTTTTTGTGACCCATGATCTGAAATATAGACTTTGGATTTTAACGGAGACGTTTGATAACACTGAGCACAATTCCAAAGACATTTTTTTTCGAAAGTTGAGACAATAATAATTGGAAAAGTGAAGAAAAAAATCAGGAAAATTTTCGCCCTATCCCAGTTTTCTCTGCCAGTGCATGCCATTCCCGTTTATAGGTATGAAAACCTTATAAGATAACGTGAAACGAGATAAGATAACTTTATTAAAACTCGACATTCAAACTTCAATTATTTTGTATCTAGAGTATTAATCTATTTAAAACCATTTTTACAGTACACCCTACACTATAATAGATACCTAGAAATGAAAATTCCCTTTTAAATCACTAAAATTATTTAGCTATATTTAAGGGACGTAAAGGTAAAAGGTCTAGACATATGCCCAGGTAAGAACGCGGTAAAATAACAAAAATCGATCAGAAGAACAATTTGTTTAACGACACTCTAATTTCACTTACCTCTATTTCAACTATTCTCTACCTAATCTATTTCCTGGCAATTTTGCTACGACCCTTATAGAACCAATTTCAGTAAACGACTAGTCATCTAATATACTCCAAAGAAAAAGTTTCTTATCCATTGCGCAGGCGTTGAAAAAATGTTGAACCATGATCTGGTCAGATTGAATTCAGTCGCGAATTCATCATCATTTCATACAGTGAATTTCAGAATGTCCCTAGAAAAGGAAATCTTTACAAATTCCGAATACATGTCAGATTACACTTATGTCGTAAAAGTTGCACGTACTTTACTCACGCCTCTTGGAATTTGGCCGCGATATGGCAACGAAACACCAATTTCAAAATTTTTTGTAAATTTTCATTTTATCACAGTTTTCGGATTCATGTTATTTTTACTGATACCGCATTTGTACTACACTTTCTTTGATGCTGAAGACTTGAGGAAACTGATGAAGATCATCGCAGCCCAGGTATTCAGCAGCCTCGGTGTCATTAAATTCTGGACAATGATTATCAATAAAAAAGAAATCGGAAGTTGTCTCGAGGATATAGAAAAGAATTTTAAAACCGCAGAGACAAGGGATGATCGAGAAATAATGTTGAAGAATGCAAAAATTGGGAGAATGTTTACAACAGCTTATTTGGGCCTATCTTATGGTGGAGCCCTTCCATATCATATTATCATGCCCCTACTTGCAGAAAGGATTGTGAAAGCAGATAATTCAACGATCATTCCTTTACCATATTTGACTGATTATGTTTTTTTCGAGACAGATGACTCCCCTTTGCATGAGTTCATTTTCGTGCTGCAAATTTTTATCAGTAGTCTTATTTTGTCAACAAATTGTGGTGTTTACAGTATGCTGGCGGGAATTATTATGCATGCTGTTTGTCTTTTTGAAATTGTGTGCAAAAGGTTACAGAAAGTTAGAATTGATGGAAATATTGAGAAGATGGTGGCTGAATTGGGAGGAATTATTCGAATGCATAATCGTGCTATCGAGTGAGTCAATGATAATAAAGGTTTGCTATCTAATATTAAAATATGTGCAATAGTGTTCTATTTGAAAATTATTTTTTTAGAATAATAATTTAATTGAAAATAATTTTTAAATGGGTTTAAAAGGGTATCTAAATTCAAAGGATTTCACGTTTAAAACAAAAAATTATTATTTATAAATGAATAAAACAAATAACATATGCAAAATATGGAAATTAGTTATATTTTAAGATTCAATTTTATTTCATATAATGATAATTTGATATTTCTACATTTTCCTAATAAAACTTTACTGTCTAGATTGATATTTTTTTATGACTACACATTTTTTTCTATGAAATTCTTTAAATTTTATGGAATCATTCCAAAATTTTCAGATTCCTTTGAAATTTGATCAAACCTCTCAGGAAAATCTTTTAAATTTTATAAATTATATTCTTGGAAATTTTCTAAAATTATATAAAATCTTATACAATTTGATACATTTTTTAAATCTTTTAATATGCAATATATTGTTGAATAACATATTGTGAAACCTTTTGATATTCTTCGAAATCTCCCAGAATCCCAAATTATCTTCTAATTAAATCTAGTAAAGGTTGTTCAATCTTTTTAAGGATTTTCTAGATATTCCGACAAGTTAAAAATACCTTAATATTTAACTTTTGTTATAAAATTTCTGAAGAAAGATCTAAGCATAAATAATAAAAAAATGGTTGAATTCATAGCTGTTTAATTAAATGCAGTTATTTGAATATTTATTTTTTCTTCCTTCTTTAGACAAAAGTCGTAATTTCCATTCGATTTTTATTTACAAACACTTATATTCTATTAATTGAAAGGTTATTTACAATTGTATTTCTTACGTTTTTATTCAATATTATTTAGCTTGCGGTTTGATTCAAAAAATGACTAACCTAAAGTATTATTTTATATATTACGTATTATTTTTATATAAAATAAGTTCCATTAAAACGTAATTAATAAAATTCTAAAAAATTTAAAAAGCCTGATGAGTAATTTGAAAATTGTTAATTTTTAAATATTTCACTTCACGATCCAAATTTAAGAATGCTTCAATTTTAAATGAAGTTTGGAATAGTTTCATGTTTAACGATTCAATATACTTGAATTCATTATTTTTAAAGCTTCCAATTAGAAACCACATAGACTGAAACCTGGATTTATGCATGGTTTCGGGTATAGTCTGCAGTGGCCGGCAGTGACCTGATGCAAATAATGCGCTGAGAGTACGCACAAATCCAGTTTACGGAAATCCAGAGTCTAGTGTACACAAGTTTCAACGTTTTTAGAATGATAAAAGTTGGAAGGTTTACTAAATTTAAAATTCTTCAATTTTGACCGGTGAAAAGGACAGTGAATTTTTTTTACAGAAAACTCGTTTTTTTTTATAATAAAATCAATCCAATCACTTTGAATGTCATTTTATCATATACGATATGATACCTCTTAATAATTCTGGTCATTTTTCAAATTTCTATAATTTCAATTTAAAATTAGTTTTGAATTCCCAATTCTGAAATAGTTTAATTTTTGAAACCTTAAATCTAAAGTTGTTTAACTTAAAATTTTTAAATTCGAAAATATTTATTTCGAAGTTTCTTAATTTTTAAATGTTCAATCAGGAACGCACTAATATTTTTTAATGTTTAGTTTGTCATTTTAGATTATTTAACCAGATAAAACTAATTTCTTTAAAATTATTAAATTTTCAAACGCATTACACTTTAACTTGAAAAAATGTCGTCCTTAAAATTAAACAAAATTAAAAACCCTTTAAACCTTGGAAATCCTATAAAAATTCCTTTTGATACTCCTTAAAATATTATAAAATCACTTCAAATCTTTACAATACGTTAAAATCCAATAAAATCCCCTGAAAAATCCGTGAATTCCATGAAATCTGATGATATTTCCTTTAAGCCCTATCAATTTATTCTAAATCTTCCAAAATAGGAAATATCCTAAAATATTTTGAATTTTTTGAAATATTTTCAAATACCTGGAATTTTTTAGGCGCTTGGAAGTTCCTGGGAATCTTAAATCTTGAAAACCTTTGCAATTCTGGACATCTATTCAAAATGTTTGAAATACTTTTCAGATTTTTAAAATCCGTTGAAACGCTCTTCCCTTGTGACTAAATTCTTTGAAATTCCTTAAAATATGACTAAATCCGTTGAAATCCTGTGCATTCATATTAAATCTAACCCTTGAAAATCCTTGAGATATCTAATGCCCAATGAAATCCTTTGAGATCCCGGGTAATTTATTAGAATACCTTATTAAGAGCCTTTAAAATTCGTTTAGAATTACTGAAAGATATCCTCAAAAATATGATAAAATCCCGTAAAAACTGTTTGAAATATTTGTAAATCTTAGAAATCGTATGACATTTGTTTAAAACTTTTAAAATTAAAGGAAATTCTTTAAAACCACATAGTATATAACAAAGAAAATGCTTTGAAATGTTTAAAATTCTATAAAGTCTTTTTCTTGAAATCATTCAAAATACCATCAAATCTTTTAAATCCTATGAAATCTTTCAAAATTCTTATGATATTTAGGAAATTCTTTGCATTAACATAAATTTTGCTTTAATATCTGAAAAGCCATTAAAATATTTGACATAATATTACATCCCTCCATTAACTCTTGTGCAGTTCCTTGGACTGCCGTAAAGTTGTTAAAATCTTTTAAATTTTCTTAAAACGTTCAAAAGTTTGGAAAATTCATTAAAATAATTAAAATGCTTTAAAATTCTATGAATTTTCTTGAAATCTGTTAAAATATTTTTTATTCCCTGCAAACCTTTCAAATCTTTTGAACTCTTTCGACCAAAAAATTGGTAGCTTTTAGGGCTCGTCTGTAAGATTTTTTTCGAAATGGTTGCGGTGAGTCCTAGGTCGCATCTGAGCCTAATTTTTATGAATATATAATAATAATAATTCCATCTCTATAGCTTGAAGAGA
>JAWWLR010000054.1:40089260-40113180 GCA_035041075.1 Acraspis erinacei
GACTATAAATACGACAGGCGCTGGTTAAACTGATATTTCAGTGTAATTCAACAAATCTGACTAAATAATATTTTTTTATATATTAATATAATTAATGTTTACAAAAATTAACGAAAATATTAAATAATGATTAAATGGAACGAAATGTAATGCATAACGTGTCTAATAATACTTTTATGTGAAGAATTTGTGCTTTTAGGTGGAAAAAGAAGTAATTTGTGCATTTTTTAAATGATTATAAAATTAAAACTATTATTATATAATGGAATAATTTAACCAATTATAATAGAAAATGCGTTTACTAATACTTTTTTGCAAAACAACTCTGTTTTTATGAAGAAAAATGGTAAGTTATGCATTTGTTTATAATAATAATTAAAAGAATCGTTCGACCATATAGAAGGACTGACTGGCTCTCTAAATTTATACCATCTAACTTTGACCATCATTTCTTACGTTTTCTTACGTGAATTTCCTCTTTCTAATTTTTTTTTTAATTTGCTAATAACTGCCTGTTTTGGCTAATGAAATTACTTTTCATACTACTACGCACATTATATACCATTATTTTTTTAATTATTTTTTTATATATAATATATTATACTATACATGCGTCCAATAAACATAGAGTTCTGTGGATTCTTTTGAGAATTTTAAAAATCCTTTCAAATTTTTTTAATCCTTTTATTTCTATGGATTATGTATGTAATCTCTTAAGAACCATTTAAAATGACTGAGCTCTCTGGAAATACCGTAAAACCCTTTAAAAACTGTAAAAATGCTTAAAATCGTTTGAAATCTAGTTAGAAAACCATTGGAAATTACGTTTAATTTTTGCAATCATATAAAATCCCGGTGTACTTTCGAAAAGTTAGAACCTCTGATTTTGTTTAAACTCCATATACTTATGTATTTTGACGCGCTGATTACGAATATGATAGCGAAAATTTGCGTAAATTTGAATTTCTTGATGAAACCATAAAAAAAACCATATAAATCATGTTTTTTGTGTTTATCTCAGGTAATGTACAATAATAATTTAAGGCCCCCTTCCCCTTTTCCAACGATTCGTGGTGGCGGGAAGACACCCCTGTAATTGGTCACAGAAGTAATGTAAGGCCCTCTTCCTCTTTTCCAACGACTCGTGGGGGCGGCAAGGCCCCCTTGTAATTGGTCACTGAAATAATGTAAGCTCAGCACTACCCCTTTTCCAACGACTCCTGGGGGCGGGATGGCACCCCTGTGACCGGAAATCGATGTATCTCTAATTTTATCGGAAACTAGAACTCGTAGAAAAAAATGTTGAACAAAAAATGTGAATTTTAATGCGATCTACAACTTTTGTTTGAAATATCAGTATACGGAGTTTAAACAAAATCGGAGGTTCTATCTTTTCGGAAGTTTATCCTAAATTCCTCTAAAATACGTGGATATACTTTGAAAATCTTTTGAAATCTTTTTAAATCTTTCAAAACTTCGTAATCTCTTTCTGTACGACCAAAAACACTCGGCAAATTGGAACAAGAAAAATCTAAATAAAAATCTAAATAAATAAATCTAAATAAAAATCTAATCTTAGGGGAAAAAGGGCAGTTTTTGAGAATAATTTTTTTTTTAATTGGAATAAATTTAACAATTTTCAAAATAAAATTGTATGGACTTAGAAATAGTGCAAGATAACTAGATAAACTGTAACAAAGGAAACCTTAATACAGTCAAACTGGTAATAACGCTCCGTATATACCCCTTCCGAGAATGACGTCGCGACGCAAGTCGGAGTAAAAGGACCAGGTACGTGACGTTTAGGCGCTGCCGTTTAGACGACGCCATTTGGACGCCGCCGTTTAGGCCCCAGGGCGCTTAAGCGCTGAACGTTCAGGCTTTTGTAACTGAAAATTCAATTTCTTGTCTCAAGCCGCAGCCGAGGCCGCTCCAATTTTAGGTTAGCTACAGTTTCATATGCTACATGTTTCAAAAAAACAATGCAATAATTTCTTCGTTAAAACATTTGGTGCCCCAAAAAGGGCCGATTGGTTCTTTAGTGAATGGCAAAGAACAATTTACTTTGAGCTGGTATACTGCATGTATCTAGTAGTGGGTGTTCCTTTAGATTCAAGATACCTTTTATTACAATAAGCAATAAGAATTGTGTGGCGGGCAACTCGGTTTGCCAAAAATTGTAGGTTTCTACCTAAGAAGGATTATAAATCAAAAAAATTGAATCTACACAGTTAACACTGTTTTATGTTATCCCGTATCGCCTTATCATTGGCAGACAAGAGGATTCTCAAAATTGTAAACCATTTTGGTAGTAGGACGATAAATGAATATTTGAGGGTTCTAGCTCATAATATCGATTTTTCCTAATTTTGGACAAGTTCACAGTCTCTGAAGGCACCAAGGCTATCACCAAGTATACCAGCTCTGAAAGAATTGTTCTTTGCCCTTCACTGAAAAATCAATCGGCCCTTTTTATGGCCACCAAATATTCTAAGGAAGAAATAATTGCATTTTTTTTTTAAATTTAGCATACATAACCAAACATGTTGCATAGAAGGAAATAATTGTCAACCTTTGATTCCTCAGGCTTTACTGTGATTATACCGCTCGGCGCCTAAACGTCCCGCGCCTAAACGACACGTACCCAAAAGGACCTGCGGGGACTGTGCGATGGTCACATATACGTCCTTAAAACAAAAGCATTTTCATCTGAAGCGGCACTCTATCTGGTTTATTCCCCACCTCCTCCAGCTCCAAAACTGGGGTTATTTTCAAGATTGAGTCTATATCAAAAAAATTTAAATAGCACGGCTTAAGAGTAAAATATAGAAAAACTAATTTTACTCTTAAAATTTTTAAATATTCGTGAAACATGTAGAAATATTGCTAGTTTAATTTTATAAAAATGCATTTGTGCCCTTATTTTCTACGTACAATGAAATATTCGTTCATCTTTCGGTCGATAAACTAAAATTATAGATAAACATTTTTCAATTAGTACTTAAAGAACAGCCTACACCTTGTGTGTGTGTGAATCTGAATGATACTTAAAATAATATTTAAAGGTTTCTAGAACGAATTTTCAAAATCAATATGAGATAAGATTTGTGCAGGATTTCAGGAATATTTCTTCAGTTAATGAAATATATAAAATTAAAAAATTAAACACTTTGCACTTATATAGCGAGAAGAGAATTATTATTTACCTTTATTTTTATTATTGCTCACTTTATTGTTAGAATAATAATTAGGCTTAAAATTGTCTAGAATCGTTTCTTATGCTTCGCAGGGAGGCAATTAGACAAGCCAATGTTAAAACTTAATTCATCTCAGTGACAAGATTCCTGCATAACGAATTAGCGTGCATACCCGACACGCATTAACATTCTTGTTAAATTTATTTATATTTTATACGTTTTTTCCTGTAATAAAGGGCGCATGTCTGTGGAACTCTCAATTAATAAATAAAAAATGGAATAAAAACACAAAATATCACATAATAAAGATGAGGGGGCATATATACCTTGCGCATCCGTATGATAGGGGGCAGGGGATCTGAAATTTAAAAAAAGCATCCCTAGGTAATTGATGGACATTCCGTTAGTGCTCTCGCCACGTACTTTAAATGCTTACGCCTGCAGTAAAGAATTTTTTCGAGAACTCTGAGATTCTTTGCTTTTGCCAGGAATTAACGAGTGTGAGATAGTGGCTCACAGGGGGGGTCGAAAATAACTTAGCCTGTGAAGATTAACGGGAGGAAAAGAGGGGAAAATGGAGAATTGTAAGAGAGAAGAGAGAGTAAGATGAGATGTATTTTTGTGGAGGCGGAAGTTGGTCGCTCGAGCTTTTCGGTCTTTTGCTTTTGAGTTCAGTGTGTTCCACCTTCCGGAGGACGTGAGCTTACACGTTTAGCTTTAAGGTAAGTAATCGGAAGAATTTTACGTCACTTGTGACAAAAAAGGATTGCAAGGAGGTGCATCGCTACCCTCTCTATTGGACACAGGGGAGGAAAAGGTGGAGTCGAAACTCGCTGCCTTGGCGTCGCGACGCTCAATTACCGTCGGCACTACCTGTCAACTTTGAGTCTTGCTCTTTTTCTGCTTTTTTTATCTCGCAATGTTGTTAAATGTTCATGCTTTGTTATTGTCCTCTCGCAGATAATGAAGAGTTTCAACTTCACTCAGAATTATATTCTTTGAGTCAAAGTTGAAGAAATTTACCTAAATTTAATAAATGATCGTTTATACTACTAAAATATTCGATTTATTTCAATAAACTAGATTATATTTATGAGCAATTTTTTTATTCTAAGAAACACTTTTCTGAGTGATTTTCAAATATGATGGCTGTTATTAATTTGTTTCACAATTTCAAATCATTCAAGACTCTATTTTTATTGTGGTTATTGCTAAGTATGCTACATTTTTAAATGCTATTTTAATCAATAATATTAAAGTCTATAAAATTATTTTTTACTGTATATGTTCATGATAGTGTAAGTGGCTTTCTGATTTTCACAATGCTGCTTATTTTTGTCTCTCAGCTAATAATTAAGATTGTATGTCCCCTGGCATCGTTATTTATTGCAATTTCAATTACATGCCATTATTTACTGTTGTCATTTACTACTTGTTGCATACAATCATTCTTTGCTGACACTATTATACTAGAACATGAACGATTTTTATGAGGTGCTGACATATTTCTGAACGACAATGCTAATTGTCAACAATGAATAAAGTTCCCTCCTACCATTTTTAGAAATAAAATATATTGAAATATCTATTGTGTAATTAATAAAAAAACACAATGTTTTAAAAATATTTTTCTTTCAAAATTAAACATTTTTTAAATGACCTATAACTTTTATTTAATAAAGTCAATTTTATCATTTTTATCAATCCTATAGAAATTAAAAAAATATATTTTCTGAATTTGAAAATGCATTTTCTTTTTATTACAAAATTATTTTTGGATTAACCAATCTATTATCTCATTAAGAAAATAATATAGGAAAAACATTCTTAGCAAATTTTTTGCTTGCAGACATTTTTTCTAAATGATTGTCCCTGATTTTTAACAATGCTATTAAGAATTCGTAAAAAATTGACATCTAATAAAGATCAACGTTGTGGGAGTAGATAGGTTTGAATTTTTAATACCTCATAATAATTTACATAAAATAAAACATTTTATTTAAATATGATAATGTTCTTAAGCCTTCCTTTGGACAATCGTATTTTCATTCCACGAATACAATCGTATATTAAAAATTAGTTTTCTAATAATTTTTGTGTTAAAACATTATTTTAGCTAGGTTTGAAAAATGAATGGAACGCTTCAAAGAAATTTGAAGATCAAAGATGAAAAATTAGATAAATAACAAAAATTTAAAATTTTCATGCTTGACTTTGATCAAATTTGCTTTTGTCAGTAGGTAAATTTTATACCTTATTCTCATCAATTTTTTCCATTTTTTCATAATTTTAGTTAAAAATTCATCTCTGGTAGAAGAAGTAACTATACTGTTGAATAATCCCGACTTTTTGTCTTGAAAACTCAACAGATTCAGTCAATTTTTTTTCTTCCTTGACTGAAAAATGTGTTTGGATTAAAAAATATTTTTTTATTAAAATGCAGAAAATAAAAACATTTTATTTCAATATGATAAGTTACCTAATCCTTATTTTGAACAATCGTATTTTTATTTCACGATAAAAATTATATAAGTTAAAGCCAATAAAATAGCTATTTTTAATAAACAAATAGTTTTAGATCATTTATGAAAGAAAATACCCTATTTCTCATCTTGACACAGTTTATGTAAATACCAATCCATTTTTTATAATTTTAATAAAATTATAAATAAATAATCTTTTGGATTAAATAAATTTTCTCTAATTTTCCTTACGTTAAGAATCAAATATCATGTAACCCAATATAACTATTAAAAACTAGGAATGAGTGGGAGAGAGGGACGAAGATTTTGCGTGCGATGTAGATATATTCGGAGGAATTTGGTAACAAAAATAACCTGGACCACTGGACCAGTCGCTGCGGCTCACAGAAATGCTGTTAGAATATGTATAATTGTCATATTTTCCGGAAGGTGGAAACTTTCACTTTGACCTACTCTTGAGGAAAAATACCACGTCTAGGTGCGCCGAAATTCGGTGCGCGAGCATGAGAAAATACAAGGGTGGACTGTAGGGGAGCTAAAAAAAAGAAAGTCCGAATCTCAACTTGCATTTTCGATTTTTTATACATTTTGGGTTAAAAATGAACAGTATGTTAGGAGAAGTAAATCGGGTAATATTTAAAGATCGCTTATCGCTTACTATTATTGTTTACTGACAGGTGTTTAATATATATTTAAATTATTTTTAGGTTTTTAAAAACAATTCATGAAAACGTGTAAAAATACTATTTTTGAGAAATTGGTTATGATAAATACCTCTTTATAAAGATTTTCTGATCATTAAAAGAAACTATTGTCCAGAAATACTCTTGCATGAGTCACATAATTTATATTCTGTATAATTTTGCGTTATAATCAACCGTTTTCAAGAAAAAAATTAATTTTTCTGTAAAAACAAGCAAATTTGCGACATGAGACCACTAAATATAATTCGATTTACTTCTCATTCCACCTGGTTCATTTTTAATCCAAAAAGAACAAAAAAAATCGAAAATGCAAGTCGAAATTCAGAATTATATTTTTTAATATCCCTAATGTATATATCCCTATATCCCTAATGTATATATCTATTACTAATTTATATCCCTAAAGTACTTTTTATTTTAAAAGAAAAATATTTCTCCCTTGAATTTGGCACAACGATCACTTTCTGCGTCATTGTCAGCGAGTCTTTCGTGAAAAATAATAGAGGATGTTTTTTAATAGCTTCAGATGACATTGATGTAGTAAAAAGCGAGTTGTTTAAGAAGTGATAGAAAATACAAAATTTTTATGAGAAAACTGTCGGTGACGATGAATTTACAGAGTGGAACTTTTTTCGCGAAATTCGCAAATTATTATCATCTCGTTTTCTAATATTAGAATTTGGATGCTCTACCTATATAATAATTTTTTCTTGTTTCTAACAGATAATAAAATAAACCAAAAGATCACTGAACTTTCGAGAAAGTTATTTTAACACTTTCGCTATCATTACCTATGACGATGTGTGAATTTCAAGTTTTCATATTCATAGACATTTTGTCTTACACACCACACGCTCTTACTTTCTTGGCACAATATTTGTAATAAATAGGATTTTATACGGATCATGACGTACAAAGACTATTCTCACTTAAAATAATCGTAGTATTAATCCACAGAATTGTGTCGAGAAAATTGCTAGATCATACACCATACTGACTAAAAAAATGTTAATAGTGTATATGAAATAAGACTTAAATAATTCGAATAACTTTATTTTATTTGATATTATTTCGAAGAATTTTGCTATTGTTGCTGCCTTTTGCTTAAATAATTTAAAATCCTTAATTAACATTCTACACAGTCATAATAAATGTTAAATATATTATGCTAAATATATCAGAGATCATAGCGGTTCAGTAGTTAAATTGTATGTAAAAGGGGATTCAATGGAAATTTCATTTCTGATTAAAATCTTTTTATATCCTATTGGTGTCTCATGAATATTGGAAGAAAGCACTTTATGCTGATAAAAATACATTAGAAGATGATTCAAGAAATAAGAAAATCCAAATGTTTTTGTATAAAAGGTCATTCTTTTTTAAGTCTACGATTATATTTTTGGTAGAGTTTAATTATTTGTTTGAAAAGTTATCCCTTTTGGTAGAAAATTCAGCTATTTTCTTGAAAATTCGTCCTTTTTGATAATTTAATTATTTGGTTGAAAATTTAAAAATTTTGTTACAAATTTATCCTTTTGTTTAAGATGCATCTGTTTTGTAGAAAATTTGTCTGTTTCATGTCCAAATTTCTTTTTTTTGTTGAAGATTCATCATGTTAGCTGCAAACTAATATTTGGTTGAAAATGTAACTATTTTGTTTAAACTTGTCTTTTTGGATTAAAAACTCAACCATTTTAGAGGAAAATTAAGCTATTTAACTGAAAGTAAACTTTTTTGTAGAGAACTCGTCTTGATTTGAACATTCAATTTTTTTAATCAATCGTTTTGCTAGCAAATTTGATAGAAAATAATGATACTTTGTCGAAATAAATTTATCTTGTTCGTTAAGAATTGAACTTGAAGCGTTTAAAATTAAGACATGAGAAAATAGTGAAAATAGAAAGATTTTTTTCTTCGACCTAATAGAAGAAAAGGAACCATCTGATTAATTGGTCTTCTTTTGTTTTCTAGTTTCTAGACTTTCTTTTTACGATTTAAAAAAAATGTACCGGAACATTGTGAAAGGGAGAAAGGGGAAAATTAGGTAAAAATTCTCGATTTCATGTGTTTCGGGGAACTTTTCAAATTTGAGATGGAAAAGAGGAAAAAAGGTATTAGGTAAGAAAAAAGGATAAACTGTGGTTCCTGTTATATGTTTTTAATAGATTAAAGAATATATAATAAAGTAATTTAATTTCAGAGACTGACTAATACACAAAAAACCTCAGCACAATGTCCGGCTCAGGGCCAAGGTTTGTGAATAACCAGTTTAATTCTCCTATCAAACTATATTCGCCCCATGCGATCCAGGAAACGTTGGATCGTCAGACTCAAATTCTAGCCAACGGTGCAATCGGGTAAGAATAACTATTAATTTTAATAGCGATAAAAAATTGATTAATATTTTTACAGAATAGAATTTTAATGCAAGTTTTACTTAACTGATTTAATTTATTGTATGCATTGAAACAAATTAGTTGTGTTTGAAGAAGGTTTGCGACTACGCTGGATGTCTAAATCAATGGATTTCAAATTATCATAAAAATAACATAATAAATAATGTATGTTCTCTGGTTGTAAATGATTTTAACAGATGGTTAAACAAGACTAGGAAAGTATTGTAAAAACCGATTTCAACAAAGTTCCATTAACCTAGCACCTCCACCGTTTACAATCACAAAATAATAGAAATTCTATTTTACCAGAATTTTGCGGGCTCCTTAATTCCGCAAGAACCAATAACCCCAACATAACCTTTAAGCATTTAGGGGCTTTTGGGGGCTCGTGAGTTCTCTATCTATAAGTTAATCATCAACAAATAACCCTTACATTTAAAAATCCTTTCTTATAAGAAAAATTGAACATTTCGAATAATGAAGCACACTGAATTTCCGGGAATAATTTGTGCTCCTAAAAAATACGAACATCGATTTTTGGGCTCCAACCCTTAACGCCAAAATTTCCGAAAAATATTTTTTCTGGCAAAATAATATCTACAAGGTACAGAGGTTTTGTTTACGTTAAGGATTGGAGCCAAAAATAGGAATTGGTATTTTCAAGTAGCCTACAAATTTTAATTGATGGCAAAAAAAGAAGACAAAAAAATTTGGACTACGAAAAATGCCGAAATTCGATTGTTGAGTTGCTCGATTAATGGACCTTTACCACAATGTATGCCAAAATCAAGCACCTAATAAACTCTTGCCAGAGAATAAAACCTAATTGACGCGTTAAAGCTCTACTTAAGTGCAATTAAAAGTTGCTCAATTAAACCATTACCTCAAACATTTCGCAAAAGGAAAAAAGCGTTCTGACTTATTGGAAAAAAAGGCACACAGCTTGGACTAAGCGCTTTATTTCATTGTAGGAACGCAGACATTAGAAGCTGGTTTTAGTGTTTTTAAAATTAGCCCAAAAGATATGTAAGCTTTGGAATGTGAATCAGGGATCTGTTGAAAGATTGTATTTCCTTGTTTATCTAAGCGAAATGAACACGTTTTTTGCTTCCTTTTTTTCTGGAAGAAAAAGTCAAGGCAGCTATGATAGCGCAAAACAGATAAAAGTTTGAAGGGCTTAGTATTTTTGAAGTTGAATTTAAAAATACTATTTAAGACAACTGAAATTGTTTTCAAATACATACATCTATAGGAGTTCTTTGTTATTTTTAATTCAAATCAATGATTATGATTTCTCATCAGGACGATAATTAGTTAGAAATCCAATTAGAAAAAAAATTTGAAAGGGATTAGAACAAAATTTAAAAATTTAATTCAAACTGTAGCTTTCAAGTTTAAACAAGATTTTTTAAAGGATGTTTCGTCCTCCCGACTAAATGTGGGAGTTGGAGAAGTAGGTGGAATAGTCGTTCTGAATTTTCGAGACGACTAGCTAAGTTTATGAAATATATTTGACTACTTATCAGAAGACAGGAATTGGTAATGGTTGGAGAATTCACTCATTGAGAGAATCTTAGCATGCATTATTATTTTTCCTTTTCAAGCTATTTGGATTTAAAACTTGATTTTTTTCTGTCTCAAACTGCAAAATTTTTAACTTATTCATTTTTAATTTTTGCAAACATTTAAATAAAGAAATTTTATCAAATATTATTAAAAATTTATTATTTCGAAGAATATCTGTATTTATTCCGGCGATTAAATCTTCAAATTTAAATAATGTGCTATTATAAAGCTTCAAAATTAAATTATTCCTAAAAAACATTACAAATACATAATTTTCTATTGCTTATGTATACAGATTAAATATTAAAGATTCTTCAATTGCAAATATTCAAAACTGAATAATTCTCCTTGTAAATCATAAGATTCAAAATCCAAGATTTTTCCATTGCAGCTATTCATTTATTAAGAATGATCAATTGCACAACTTTAAAAATGAGGAGTTTACAATTTTAAATCTTCAAATTCAAACATTTGCAAAAAAATTAAAAACTGAATCATTTTGCACAATATAAATTAAAAATTAAAGAATCATAAATCGGAAGTCTTATGCAAAAATTAAAGAATATTATATTGTGAATCTTCAAGATTAAATTGCGTATTGCAAAAGAAAGTATAAATTACATTATTTTAAACTATAAACAGATATACTAAATTAATAAAAATTCAATTTTAAAACTTAAAAATGAAAGAATTTTTAGTTGCAAATCGCTCATATTCAAAAAAATTCAATTGTACCATTTTTTCAAAATTGATCTATTAAAACGCAATTCAAAATTACATATCTTTAAAATGTATAGCTTGAAAATTAAAAAATATATATATTTTTAATTTCAATTATTTAAACTTGTAAATCTTTAAAAGTAAAGAGTTTTCAATCCTGAAAATTTACCATTAAAACTATGAAAGTTTTAAAGTTTTACAATTTAAAATTATTTAATTTTGATGATTTGCGTTTTATATTTCTTCAATAATTGGAAAGGATGAGAATTTAAAACTTTTGACATTTATTATTATTATTATGACATTAGGCCATTTCCCTTTCGGGGTAGGCGTGACTCACTCGGTTGTGAAGGGAGTATTGTGAAGAAGGGGTTATAGAATTTTTAGATTGATCTGGAATTCTCGTGATATTTATTTAAATAACACGTTCGTTCCAAAACACTGCTCCGTCCCAGGTTGCTGATCAATCTCTCTAGCAATCACCCCGAGTGAAGATCCTCACAAAGTCCTCATGTGAGGTTCCCCACTTGGGTCCATTAGAATCCAAGGTCTTTTGCTTCAGGAGTCATTCACTCGACTGACACTCTTTTTATTGACTATTTGTCACCATAATTTTCTGTCCTGACATAATTCTCTGGTTTCCTTTACGTCCATGCATTTTTTCATGCAAGCTTTCGTGTTTGTGTGGCTTCTTATGTCTCTTCAAACTAGGGCCTCGTTCACAGATTCTAATCATTATTTCCGTGTTCTGCCTGTGGGCACGCTGCCATTTACTTTACCTTGATAAATTTCATTTTCAAAAACTTTAAGTTTTAAGAATGTTTATTTAGACATAGTTAAAATTATTAAATTATTAAAATTCCAAATTATACAATTCAAAATAGAGAAACTTGAATAGAAAATCTTCAAAATTGAAGAATTTTCCATTCAAAATCTTCCAAATTGAAGTACACATTAAAAAAAGTTTAAAATTACATCATTTTTGTGTTGAAAACTTCTTCAATTGGGAAGATTTATATTTTAAAACTCTTCATCTTTGATCTTTAAAATCATTAAAATTTAAGAATTATTATTATTTATGCATGTTTAAAATTGAAGCGCTTAAAATTGTAAATCTTCCAAATTTTACTATTCCAAAAAAATGTTCAAAATTACAACATTTTAAATTATGAACATAAAAAATGGAAAAATCTTTAACTGAAAATATTCAAGGTAGACCTATTTAAAAAAAGATGTACAAAATGTGAAAATTTTAAACTACGAACATTTAAAATTAAACAAGTTATAGAATTTTCAATTATAATATGTCTTCAAAATGGATCAGCGTTGAAAATGGAAAACACTAGAAAGGCTCAGAATTCACAATGTTTGTTAATAACATTTAATCACGATATAAAACCCCAAATGAACTTATTTATTTATTTCATAGCTTCTAATTCCTCGTTGCATAAAATCTTATATTTAAATAAAAGATCAAAATTACTGAGAGCCGATGAAAATTAAAATTAATTGAAAATTGTGTGAATGCCGAAGTAGCTATTTTAATATTTATTTCAATTAATGATTATTAATTACATCTTCTAGTACATTAAATTTAAGTATATATTTTAATTTGATAATTAGGCTAATAAAATATGAAACATGTTATAAAAGCACGTTATTCATGCTAGTTTTACAAATGATCTCTTTACATATCAACATTGGAGTGCTTCATGGAGAACAAAAGAGAGCTCAAAGAAAGTCTTACATTCAAAGAAAACTGAAAGCAATTGATCAGTGAATGAGATTGATTAGAAAGTTCTTTGGCACATTCATAGGAATGACCACCTTGTGTCGATCCTGAATGAAAGACGAACTGTCTGGTTCTGATGGCTCGCTCACTGACCCTGTCTGACAAGTGTCTGCAGGTCACGCGTCGACTTGCTTCATTTGCTACGTGATTGACAGATGACGTCATGATTTTATCTTTATCGAGTGAATCAGAGAATATTTTAGTATTAACCCCAGTGATCGGCGAACCTGTACGTTATTTTCAGAAACGCGAATCACCGCGAGATAGAAATAAACCACTGCAAGCTTAGGCCGCCCGTTGCGCAAAACAACCGCAAGTCGCCGTACTTGACTTAGTTTCGCGTTTGATGGCCTCAGGTACTCACTTCGCCTATCGGGTTCGCTCTTAAGGAATCGCCTTTTGACTGATAATAATTATTGCCACACTAGCACCATGATCGAGCAAAGAAGGTGATGATCGCCTTGCCAAGGCTCATTCAATTAATGCCCACAAAAATTTACGCAATTTTGCTTTTTTAAATATTTTGGCTGGTAAAATTGTGCTTCCTAGACAGCTTTATAAGATTTAGAATGTGTGTGGATGTGCAATAGTGTTATTTTTATTAGTATAAAATAATTTTCTCCATTAGAGCAGTTTATATTACCTAATAACAGTTTATATTTCATAATAATTATATTACCTAATAACTTCCAATAAGAGCTATATTATTTTTGCAAAAATAGTATTGTTTTTCATTTTCTTAATTATTTAAAAAAATAACTCAATTCATATATTATTTATTAAAATTTCATTTAATTGATTTAGAACGCAGTTAATTCTAAGTAATTTGTACTTTGTAAATAGTTGATAGTGGAAGACTACACAATGTAGGTAGACGTAAATAAATTGTCAGTGTTTGCATGAAATTTTTTATTGCAGTTAATTTTTATAACTTAGGATTTATTGCGAAATAGAAGTTCGGAATGACTGAAATGATTTTCTAAAATACACATTTTTATGGAATTATTATATTTACTAATATGAAAATGAAATCTTAGGTATTTTAAAAAGAAATTAATTAAATTATTCAAATTCTATGAGATAAAAAATATAAAAATAATGATATAATATAAAATAACACATAAGCAAATGGACTTATTTTCTTATTTCAGACCTTTTTTATTTTATTTGTGTTTTAAGGACTTTTAATTTTTGTGATAGTATACCTATTAGAAAATTACTATAAAGATAACATTTTTTGTATAATTTTTCTTATTAAGTCAAATTAATGATGAAAATTGATTAGTTTAATAATTGTAATTTAAAGAATTTAATTTTATGTTACAGAATCGATTTCAACCAGTTAGCCAAACCGGCGAATCTTCAAAACAGCGCAGTGCTTCGCATGCTCGAAGAAGAAGAAACAAGAAAGCGTAGTGGACAACCTAGTGAGTAATTAAAACTTTATTTCTCGATATTAGTCACTGATTAAAAAGATTAAAATTACAACAATACATTTTAAACTGAAAATAATCACTTCGCTTAAATTTTTGTGGAATCAATTAATGGTTTAAGTAGTAATTGTGTATGGAAGTGGATAAAGACGACTCCAGTCAGGCCAAACGGGTATCTCATTTTTAAGACATTATTCTTTCTAGATAAAAGTTTTTTATTGTTACTATATTTTCATGTGTAATTATTATGCGAAGACGTCCTAAAATAGTTCAAATAATATACAAATATTACTAATAGGTTTAAATATTTTAAGTAGTAAAAGTAGAGTAGTGTTGAGAAGTGGATAAAGACCACTACAGTCAGACGAAATGGGTGACTGATTTTGAAGTAATTTCTCTTTCTGGATGATAGTTTATTATTGTTCCAAACTTTCAATGCAAAATTATTATTAAAAAATATTTAAAAATAGTATAATTATAAGTATAATATTAATAATAGGCTTAGATTTTTTAAGAAGTAAGAATAGAGTATTTCTGAGAAGTGGATAAGAACGACTATAGTCGAACATATTGTGACTGATTTTTAAGAAATTTCTCTTTCTGAATTAAACTTTATTAATTGTATTAGCTTCTAATCATTCAAGAACCTTCTAAACTAGTCTAATTGAGTTTAATTTGAAGCAGAAAGTTTTTATTTTGAAGTATTTATTTGAAATTTGAGATTAACTAAAATTTTGGTTGTTTTTTCGGCACAGGCATAATTTAAATTTTATATTTAAGTAGATCTAAAATAGCAAGAATATATTCCCAACACTGAAGAAACCCAATAATATATTTTGCAATAATAATTTTTGATAAATAGTTAGAAATTTAAAAAATACATATTTTTTGATTCTGAAAAGTCTTAACCCAAAATACCCTATCAGCAGAAATCATCTACACGCTTGTTTTTCTAACTGTTACTAAAGTTCCGTAACTTTTATAATATTATCATTAAGTTTAATTCCTTGTAATCCCGTGAGAGATAATAAAATTCAGCTTCTAATTATCCTAATTTGAAGGCGAAATGTCAATTTTATAAAACGATATTACAAATACATGGCAAGTTTCGATTTTTTCGAAAAATTGGAGTAACTCTGGAAATAATTAACATTTTTTGAAGTTCTTACCCTCGTTTCCATAGTATTTTTCTAGATTTTTCAGAGAATTGTAGAATTTTTTTTCTAGTATCTGCCTAGGGGTCAAAAAATTGTTGCACAAATGTTCGCAAATTTCAATAATGTTTCAATACTTCTAAGACTTGTTTAAAAATTATTATTTATTATATTTTAAGAACTTTTAGTAATATTTATTAAGATGTTCTTACTTTGGATTTATTTAAAACATGATGAGTACAATCATTATTCGAAATTGAGCGACTTCTTTTCGCACCAAATTTGATCCTAGGGTAGAATGTAGAGAAAAAATGTTAAAATTCTAAAATTACCCTGGTAATTAAGCAAGACCCTATGGAACTTACTTTTGAAGTGAGCTCAAGGACTTTGACCAATTTTAATTATTTACAGATTTATAAAAACTTTCGAAAACATCAAAATTCGACGTTGTTACCAATATCTTTTTATTAAATTTGACACTTTACCTTCAATAGGGAGTTTTTTATGCAGAACTTTTTTTATTTTCTTTTGTGCTATAATAATTGAAAAAATTATTTTAATATCATAAAAATTAAGGCACTTTCGCAAAAACACAAAAATAAGCATGTAGGTCATTTCTGTCGGGGGTGCACTGTTTTTGTGGAAAGAGATACATGTTGAAATTCAGATTTTTTTAATCGCAATACCTTTTTTAAAATAATTTGTTTAACAGTGAAGTACAACCAAATAAAATCTGCAATTAAAACTTCATCATAATTTAATGTTAATAGAAAATTTTATTTACTTTTATTATAGTTAGTTTTTTCTTATTTAGGGTGTTTTATAAGCGAAAAATGCGCAAAAAAATTCAGAGTTAGCTCGTATCATTATATAGGGCAGTCAATTAGATTTCTGTAGGAACATTTATTTTTAGTTTAATTGGAGGTAAATGCAGAATGACCTTCCTAAAACAAGCTTTCCAGAAACACGTGAGACCTCCCCTACCCTGAAATTTTGATCCCCACCCCTCTCTTGACCGTCAAGGGATTTCTAAAATCAGTCTCAAGATAGTTTCCACAATAATCTAGTAGTACATCGAATAGCTTTAGTATTTGGCCAGTGTTCGTTTTGGCAAAGTCGCGATATCCAACTTCTTGCCTCAGTCTATAATTTGATTCTAAAAGGTACATAAAAAAATATACATTTATAAATCAGTGGTCATGTGTATTCACCGCCAATATATTTCTAACCCCCGCAAAATTCATTGCAATTGAAAAATCGCAATTCTTCTTAATTTAATTGGTATCCTAATCCGCATTTAAAATGAAGACGAATTAAATTCCATTCGGGTTACAATATCAAATCAGTAGGGTGTATTCTTAAGTAATAAAAGTGTAGTGTTGTGCTAAGAAGTGGATAAGGCGGTTACAGTCAGACAAACTATGTTGGTGTGATTTTTTAGGTCTCTTTTTGAATTAGTACAAATATAATAACTAATTTATAGATAAAATTAATTTTATAAAAATTATAAGCATCTAAATGAATCATTAGAAAAGTTGATAGTTTTTATCAAATATTTTGCATACCTATGATTATCTGGTGCATTTTACTTTGTCTGGATTTATTATTCATATTTACTTTGTTCTTAAACGTAATCAATTTTATTATATTTTTATCTTATTTTATGAATTTTGTCAGGCTCCATTTCTAATATCGCGTTTTCCTAACTTGGCCATCATCCTTTTTTAATTCATTTTGAGTCAGATTTTATTGCGAAATGATTTGAATTTATCCAAGTCACCTTTTGCCAATAAAACTTCCGCATTTATGTAAATGCTTCATAATTTTGCTCTTTCATATCTTAAGTTCTTAGATATTGAAGAATAAATATTTCTCTTTTTAAATATTTCAGTAAGACCATTTAGGCGCCAAATTCTATAACCGCCTATACATTTTCTCGCTGAACAGCGTTAGGCTCTGGAATTTAATAGAGCGTCTTTTACAATTGCCTTTAAAAAAAGCCGAAACCCCTGTTTGTAGAACATCCAATTTTTATCTTTTTTTATTAAATAATTAATCAAAAAAATTATCATTAAGAAATTAGGAAGGTTTTTTTTCGGTCTTTTTGGACAAAAATCGCTCTACATTTCCATTTTCATCGAATTTGAATGTATTTTTTTTTAATTACCGTAAGTCTTTCACGTATAACGAGAAACTACCAATAACTAATTCCAGCTAAAGCAATTTTTTTTAAACAAATGTTTTTTTGATTTTATTTAACTTTTTAAGTGTGCTACTGTTTGAAGGATTTTAAAGTTCAAACTGGTCTTAAATAAGTATAACAACTATATAAAAACAATTAATAACGTGTTTGAGGAAAAAATATGAGAGAAATAATTATTTGATTACGATTAATATAAAAATAGTTACTATTTTTCAATCATTAAAACAATTTTTATAACTGAATGTCTGGATTAATAGGCTAAAATTTTTTCGCAGAAGGAACTGAAAATGTCTTTTCAATGACTCCTTGTTGTCATGTTTAGTAATATGACAAAGTATTGTATTTATTTAAACAATTCTTATAAACAGATTCACATGTTTACCTTTCTTCCATGAGTAGGCTCAGTTTTTTTACGGAATCGACTAAAAATGACTGGTGACTAGCCCGTGACTACTTGCTGTCATATTTTGCAAATGAAAGATAACTGTTAATTATTTAAACAGTATTTATAATCAAATTCACATTTTTCTTTTTACTATGAATATTCTTATTCTTTAACGAGCGAAGATTTATTTCCAAGTGAACGTATTGATACATACGTGTGAATAAACGAACTGAACTCTTCTGCTAAAAGTTTTTTATTGCAATGTATCAGGTAAAAATTTATAATTTTTGTTTATTAATGCTCATATGTTAAATATATACTGTAGCAGACGTAGAATATCATAATCGTAGAATACCATAATACCAAAATCATCACAAAATTGGCTGCAGTAGGGCGAGTTGATTAAAAAAAACTTTTTGTACGAAAAGAAAATATTCCAAATTCAATTTACAATAAGAATATCTATATTACTTTTAAATTTCAAATTTGAGACATGTTTCAAAAATCTTCAAGGGCCAAAGCCGTTCTGCGGGAAAAACTTATACGTGGTTATAGAATCCAGAGCCTCAGTTTGATTAATATTCTTCATTGAGAGAAAATAAATTGAGAAAATTATTTTTATCATATCTCTATCTTTTAAAATTTGTAAATAAAAGGCTTATTTTAATTAATAAATCCTTCATACAGTTCTGATTAAAATTTAGAGTCCATGGAGATGTATATTAAAGAAAACGAAAATATAATTTACAATCTATCCACTTATGATTAATAATTTTATAGATCTGAAACGAGTAGCGTGGCCTCCTCCACCAGAGGATCAAGATATTGACGAGTACATTGAACAAGGCCCTGTTCAAGCCAAGGTAAGCAATAAATTATAAGCAAAATACAATTCTCAAAACACGAAACTACTCTGTTTCAACAAATTCGACGCTACATTAATTTTACACCGACGCAGAAATAGCGTGTGCCAAAAAATTTCTCACACAAGGAGCAACTCAGAACACAAGGTTCATTCAAATTTTCGACATTGAAATCAATTTTTATTTTAGAATCTCCCAAATTGTTTTATTGTATTATTTTATGATTTTTATAATCAGGATGTGTATTTCGTGGTTCGAGAATATTTATCTGCTTTTTTAAATTTGATTTATAATTATTTATAAGAAACCAACGACCATTCTCAAGTTCCTGGTTGACTGCACAAAGTTTTCGAGGCTGAAGGGTCTAATATTTGTATCGAAATGTTCATTCAAATATCAATCCTTATATTCATTCCTTTGATCATTTACTAACTTAGATAATTAAATTTCTGTTGTTTTATGGCTCACAAATTAGAAGAAATATTAGACACGTACATAGACTAATAAAATTTAATTGATTAATAAATAAGATATCTTTCTCAGTCATCACAGCACCTACTAGAGACAAAAAAGGTGAACAGGAGAATGTTTATCGAAAATAGGTGACGAATAGATGAAATCAAGAAACTCAATTTTAAAGAGTTTAAAATTAAAGTTAAAAAATAAAGACTAAAAAATATCTTTAAAATTGAAAATTTTTTATTTCAAGCTCTTCAAATAGAAAAAATATTAAGAATTGAGAATTGAAATACTGAAAACTTTCCAACTGTCAAGACTTTAAATTTGACTCCTTTATAAATAACAGTAAAGGTTTCTAAATGGAAATTCTACTCATTTATAATTTTTTAAATATAAAATAATCCACTTTTAAGCTTTAATTTAATTATTTAACCTATTAAGACTTTCAGTTGCAAATTGTACAATTTTGAGCGATTTAAATTTCAAGCGAGTCGGCTTTTAATGCAAAACCTTTCACATTTTACAATCTAAACATTGTTTGAAATTGAAAGTTTTATATTTAAACTTGTTCCTTGCAGTTTGAAATAAAATTTTATTATATAATTTGGATGGATTGAATTCATAATCATTTAATTTCACTTGCTAATATTGTTTAAAATTGTTCAGTTTATAAAGTAGCAATGCTTATTTGTGAGAGTTTTAGCATGTTCAATTTAGAAATATTCAACTATAAAGAATTTCAAATTCTTCAAATTCGAGTGTTCCCAAGTTGAAATTGTTCAATATTGCATTTTGCACAATGTTATATAAATATCGGCATACCAGTCTCATATCCATGCTTTTTAAGACTTTCTATTAAAAGTAATTTTTCAGAATATTGAAGGGTTTTAATTCAAAACCTTGAAAATTGAATTTCTTCTTAAATATTGAAGGCTTTAAACGTAAACTTTCAGACGCTACAGATTTGAAATGACCTAGTTTATCATGTTTCGGGGTAAATTGATTGAATTTTGAATTTTATGACTGGGAAAGTCTTTAAAAATTAAATCTTTCATTTCTAAAATATATACATTTGAGAAAATAAAATTTTATATCGAACAATTTTGTATAAATTTCAAATTAAAAATATTAAATTGTTAATCCTTTCAATTTAAACTATATTCTACGGAGAAGGCCATAAATTAAAGAAAGCAATAAAAGTGAAAAAGAGGCACGCTATATCAGGCTTGAATATAAACATTCAAAATGGTTTATTTTACAATGTTTAACGTTCTGAACTTAACAATTAAAAAGTACAAGGTTTGAAAAATTAAAATTGTCAAATTCAAGCCTTAAAAATTAAATATTTTTACAATAATTAGGTTTTAAAATACATACATTCAAAATTGAAAGCGTTTAAAACTGTAAGACTTCTTACTTGGAGTCCTGATTGCATTAGCTCTCCCTCTAAAACTATAAGAATTTAAAAAATTCCCGACCAAAAACTAAATTTACTGTCTTTTCCCGGTTTTCTCTCGGTCCTAAAAATATTTCTGCTCATTTCAACTCACAATAATTAATTTGAAGGCATTTTTAGTTGCAATTTTTAATAAAATATTTTATTTTTTAAATGACTAAAAGGTGAAAAGGTGACAAATTTCCAAAAAATCTGAAATAGGTGACAAGTTTTAAAATAGGTGATAAAAGGTGAATAGGTGAATAGGTGACACTTTGTGATGACTGCCTTCTCTACAAAATGTCCTTAAAACAAGATGTGAGAAGAAAAAAATTCCAAAGAAAAAGTTGTAATGGATAAAACGACCGTGGATGAATACGAGTACAAGGATTGAGAATTAAAAAGGGAAAATTTTGTTTTTCACTTTAAAAGACACGTGGCATTGGCGAGTACGCCACGTACCAGAGCAGTCCATCGCCCCAGAATCAAAATTTGGTTCCATCATCTCCGTCACCTGTGAATCATGGTGGTACTTTGAAGCAACCCACACAGTTTCAACAAGAGAAACCAGTTAAGGGTTGGGCATCGGTTACACCCTCCGCCACCTCTCCTTTGCCCCAACCACTTCTCCAGCCACCCACTTGGGGCCAGTCACAAAAATTGACACCACAATTGCAGACCCAGGTGAGTTTAAATAAAAAAGAAACTGACTGAAAGTCTCGATTTTATCTAATTAATTGAAATGAATTCTTTCCTAATCTCAATTTTATTGAAAGCGACAGTCAATCTTTCAATCTTTCGAATTAACATTTTATCTTTTGACCCGCAGATCAAATATTGATTTTGAGAGTAGACTGTCCCACATTGGGGGAAAAAATGGTCTGTGAACAAATAAATTTCTAGCCTACACTATTCTTTCGATTTCAACATTTTTTTTATTGAAAGATTTTCAAACTTTCAAAAGATTTTTATGTGTAGATTGGTTATAACAACTTTGATTAATTTTTTATTTAACAACCAAGTTTTCTTTTTTTTTTACTTTTTTGAAGTACTATTTTTTTAAGATTTTCAAATTTGTCAAAAAATGTCTCATTTCTATGCTGAATCTATCTAAAATAATTTTCGGGGAGTGAGAATAATTAAAAAAAACTGTTTATTACGTTACATACAAATTCATTAAGAAAATTTCTTTTTGAGATTGGCATATAAATTCAGTTTGGATATTTTTCAACGAATAGGCTCGATTTCTAGATCAACTTTCTACGAAATCAACTGAATATATATTTCCAATGACTGTCTGATATATTATTTCGCAAATTTACAAGTATTATTAATTATTTAAACAATTTTCACTTAAAAATTAAGAGTTTTGCTATTTTTTACCGATTAGGCTCAATTTCTTTACGAATTCAACTAAGAATGTCACAGAATCGGCTAAGAATGTTTTTACGATTATTCTTTGCTATGTCACTAACTATAAGTTTTTTAAATTGATTAAATAATTATTAATTAGTTTGAATTTAGAAAGTATCATATCAAAATGTCATTAATAAGACCTTATTAGTCGATTCCGTAAACAAAAATGAGGTTTATCCGTTGAAAAATAAGCAATACCTGACTTTGTTAATGAATATTGTTTAAGTGATCAACAATTGTCGTAAATTTAAAAGTATCATAGTGAGAAGTAATCGCAAAGATATTCTTATTCGATTCTGTAAAAAATGGAGCTTATTCATTGAAAAACAGCCATACTCTGTAGTTAGTAATAAGAATTGTTGAAATAAATAATAATTCTTATGAATTTTCAAACTATTATAGGGTACAGTCATCGGAAAGGTACTTTGATTTATTTCGTAAGAAAAATTAAGCTAATTCGTTGACAACTAGCCCAAATACGAATTTGCTTCTGAAAATTGTTTAGATATCATTAATAATTCTATTTAATTTGTTTATACCGCAGTACATTATTTTCAATCATCCTCACCGAATCTAAATTTTTCCTAGATAGCTGTAGCATCTGCGTAAGGCCTTTTTTGAAAAAGCTGAAAATAAAAAAAAAGGTACTTACTTCTCAAAATGAATAAAAAAATATGAAAATTTGTTTGTCAATAAAAAATGGTACAAATTTTTTATTAAAAATCCAAACACGCCAATCTTTCTAGAATATAAAAACTTCTATTTAAGATAAAAGATCTAAATCGAATAAATAGTGTAGACTACAAATTGATAATTTTTTTTGTACCACGGAGTGTCCCATGCAGTTATTCAAAACTTTCTGCCATCTCGATTTTGAGTTTAATAATAATTTGTCTTTAAAAATTTATGCTGAAATTATTGTTCATTCAAAACTTAAGAAACTCAATCAAGTTTTCACAGATAAAATTTGTATATGGAATAATTTAACATTTTGAGTTTGAAGCTTTGTTTTCATTTCGTTTCAGATCTATAAATTTGTTTGTGTCTTACTTGGTTTCTCAACCGGTGTTATTCGTAGATGATGAAAACCCTAGAACAAAACAAAAAATCTATAAATTAGAAAAGGGAATTTATAATTTTAGATTTTCTACGCTAAAAACATTTCTTAATATTTTTGAATTTACAAAATTCAGTATTTTAATATGTTTAAGTTAAATGAAACAGAAGAATATTTTAAACCAATAATTTTAGTAATAAATAAGAAATCAATGAAAAAATAATGATATCTCCCAAAGTATTGATTGCCAGAAGAAATCTTGTGCAATAAGTGGTATTTATAATTTTAAAATCTAAGTAATTAATGCATGAATAATGTGTAAGCTTATAAAAACGAGACCTAATAGTTAATTATTTATAATTCTCTACTGCGATTAAATTGCAATTAATTATTACTGCTTTATTAGTTCACTAAAACCTTTCTTATTTTATTTTATTAATTTATTCTTCACCTTAATTATTTACAGTTGCCTTAGATAATATAGATAGCAGCCATTATAATTTTGATATTAATTTGCTTATATATTTATTTTTTCTTTGTTCATATAATATAGCTATTGGTTCATCTATAAAAGTTGCATCTCTCGAAACAAAGTGTGGTCAACTGGAATATTTATGTTAAAATACGGTCGACGGTTTATTTGATTAAATAATTTGT
>JAWWLR010000054.1:40116174-40126424 GCA_035041075.1 Acraspis erinacei
CCATCCTTGGAAAAAAGTACGACGGACGGTCGAGCGCATACACAGTGTGGCCAACAGCAAGTCAATTTTGAATGGATTAACAAGCACTCTTGGTTATTTAAACAAAATTTATAAATAAATTAACGGAATCAACAATAAATGTCTCTTCAATTATTCCTTCTTGTCATATTTTTCTAATTAAAAAAAAGTGTTGATTATTTAAATAATATTTTAACTATTTCACAGTCTGACGCTTTTCCATGATAAACATTAATTTTGAGGGGTATTAATTAAAAAACCATTATGTATCATGTATTATGTATGTGTTAATCAAATGTGTGATAGATTCTTGGTTATTGGGTTATCAAATTATCTATTTATTGGATATCGTATATGGACGACAACCGCAAATCCCATGACACCTTTGATTAACACATATATAATGACCTTGCGTTTTTAGCTTCTTCCACACAAAAATTCATATTTATCAGGAAAAAAATCCTCAAAGTGTGAATTTGTTAATAAGCACTCTTTAAATAATCAACAGTTCTTGTAATTGGACAAATATGACAAAAATAGAATAAACCTATCGATGCAAAAGTGTCAAAAATGTATATTTATTTAGGAAAATGGTTTAAATAATGAACATTTCTTGTCCATTGGAAAGTATCATAGCAGAGTCACTAGCAATACATTTTTTATTGATTTTGCTAAGAAAATGGCGCCCATTCTTTGAAAACTCCTTGGAAAAATCAAATCATTTCATAGAAAAATTATTTTTACTTTTTAAAGTTTCTAAAATTATTGTATGAATTAAAAATGACAATTATTGAACAAAAATTCATCTAGAAAGATATTTTTTCAATTATTGTTACTTTAAATTAGAAAAATAATTTTAGAAACTTTAAACATTAAATATAATGTTCTATACAAATATTTTATTATTGCATTTTTAATAAATAAATAATATTTACAAGAAAAATTCTTTATTTGTTTAAATTTGGGACTTTTCAAATTCTTTAATATTATAAGCTGTTGGGAATTTTCCAATTGGGTAATATTATAAACTGTTTGAGAATTTTATTATTAGAGAATTTTATAATTCGGGAATTTCATAATTCAGGAATTTTCCAATTCAAGAATTTTATTATGCGGAATTTTTATTATTCGGGATTAGTTCATGCTTTGGTAGTTTTCCAATTTGGGAATTTTAATAATCTGCATTTTTTTATTCGGGATTTTTATCAATCGAGAATTTTCCAATTCAGGAATTTTACAGTGCCGGAATTTTATTTTTCGAGGTTTTTAGACGTCCCTAAAAATGATCGAAAAACAATATGTTAAACACACTTACCTACCGTTAGCGTACTAATAATTCCGATGGTATCGATCCCTGTTGTTGAATTGTTGATCGCCAATTTTTCTAACCTCAAATTCCACGTTGATGGTATTTACAGTCCACTCATTTTTACAAAAGAAAACTTAATAAATCACTGTTCACTAATATTTTAAAGTCATAAGTCGTGACAAAACTAAATAAAAACATCTCACTTTAAATCAGAAATCTAACAATAAACATCCAATAGGCTCCAAAACACTTTCCTCTTCCCTTTTTCCTCAAGTTTGAATATATTTTTGTTTCCCGAGTAGTTAGTCATTTATAAACCGTTTTTATAGCTTCCTAGCGTTCTTCAGTGCCTAAAACTAGATAAATAATCAAAACTGATATATCAAACGAAACACAGGTCGAACACCCGCTCAAGGTTTGAAAAATAACGACCACAACGACACCAATTCTATTTTAGTTTTCAGAGATGCCATCAGGGGCGCAGAGGCTCGATTTGACTTTTGACCGTTACAGGTTAGGAATACTCGTCAGCACGTGTAGCTGTCAAACTCTTCCTAAAAATGTTTAATCACGGTTTAAGACGCTATAACATCTTAAAACTTGAATAATTCAAGTGAACTAAACAATGGAAAATATTGTCGATTTGCATTGGTTTCCTTTAGTCTCTCAGGGAAATATTTATTCCCTGACAAAGTTAACGTCAACAAAAGGTCCCAATAAAGTTCTTGTTGCGTCTTTAAAAAGGAAAATCTATCTCTGCGAGTGTCATATACTTTCCAACCATAGAATACAACCTCTAATTAAGGAATTATTATTTACCTATATTCCAAGTGGTGCCGAAATCGTTTCTGTTGACGCTTATAATAAATCCAGCGAGGCAGATGAATTCGTCATTGGGATTACGATTATGAAGTACAATAGTGAAACCTCCATCGAGAGATATTTAAATATTTACACAGAAGGTGCCGGAGATGGCGAAGAGAATAATTCTATCGAAGCAATTGCTCAAAATTGTCTGATGGTTGAACTAACCTATACACCTTATCATTTGTATCACACAGTAATTCCTCATAGTCCGGGAAATGAAATTGTCTGGCTGATATCTGGAGACGATTCTAAAGTCCATATTATCCGGGAAGATGAAAATAGTCATGGTTATATGGAGTCAGAAATAGACAAATATTTTCCGGAATTTAATGACTTGACATCAATCGCTTTGTGGATTGATATTTATTATTATAACGATTATAAACGAAGGATCACTGTCACTGGTTGCGAGTGTGGATTAGTCAAAGTTTCTGATGTGGATGCTATCAAAGTTGAAATTAACAGAAATTGGACACTTAGGTATTATTAATAATTTGCAATCTAATTGAAATAGTTCAGATTTTTTTCATATTAGTTTTCATACTTTCAGGGATCACAGCGATTTTGTAATTCAATTTAGGGTAAAAAATGGGATTCCAATTATTATTAGCAACTTTTAACATAAAATGGGTATCTCATGAATATTTTGTTTAGCCATTTTTATCTTTGATACAATTTTTGAAAGTGCTCATGTTTTACTTTTAAACAATTTTTTTTGTCAGTAGATAGATAGTAAGAAAATCCAACTATTTTTAGTTGAAAAATCATTTTTTTGGTTCACAATTATATTATTTTGTTATAAATTCAACAGTTGTGTTAAAAAATAATCCTTTTTGATTAAAAATCCAATTATTTGCTTAAAAATTAATTTTTTATTAAAAATTTATATTTTTGGCTTAAAACTTCAACCTGTGTTGTAAAAACATCATATTTTTGTCTTGAAAATTCAGAAATTTGGCTAACATATTTTTTGTTTTCAAAAAATACTATATTGTTATAAAATTCGACTAATCAGATCAGAATAAACTTTTTTTGTTAAGAATTAATGTTTTACGGTTAAAAATCCATGAGTTTTTTTTAATTAAAATTTAGAATACCAAATATTACATTTGTCGTCAAGAATGCCTCGTTTTTGGATGAAAAATTAGCTATTGGGTTAAAAGTTAAACTAACGTGTAAAAATGTATTTTTTTGTTAAGGATTTATATTTTCAAGTTGAAAATTCAACCTTTTAAAGAACATTTGTCTTTTTAGCTTGAAAATTCAATAATTTTGTTGATGTTTTTTCGTTCTCGATTGAAAAATATATTTTGGTTGAAAAATCAACTGTATTGTTGAACATTCGTCTTTTTTTAATTGAAATGTAGTTATTTTGTTGAAAATTGGTTTGTTTTTTGTGAAAATTCAACTAGTTTGGTATAAAATTCAAACATCTAGATGAAAAATAATTTTTTTCTTGACAATTCATATATTAAGGTTGAAATTTCAATTCTTTTTAATTGAACAATTTCAAATATTACATTTTTCAGTGAGAATTCATGTTTTTTGGTCGAAAATTCAACTACTTGGTTTAGAGTTGAACTACATTGAAGAATTTTTTTGGTGAAACGTTATAAGTTTTGGTTGAAGATTGAACTATTTTGTAGAAAATTTGTCTTATTGACTTGAAAATTCAAAAATTTGGTTTAAATTTTTTTCTTTCTTGTCTGAAAAATCTATTTTAATTTTAAAATCAAGTATATTTTGAAAATTTGTCTTTTTAGCTGACACTTCAACAATTTAGTTGAAATTGTAACAGAAAAATTTAGTTTAGTTGAACATTCAACTAGTTTCGTAGAAAATTCCACTATTGAGTTGAAAATTAATATTTGTTGTTAAAAATTTTTATATTTTAAAAAAATTGATGCTTTTGGCTTGAACATTCAACAATTTGATGGAAATTTTTTCTTTCTTGGCTAAAAAGTCTATTATTTTTGTTTAAATCAGCTATTTTGTTCAAAATTTGTATTTTTTTTATGAAAAATTGGTCTTTTTGTGTTGAAAATTTACTATTTTGGTAGAAAATTCAACTATCTAGTTGAAAATTAATTTTTTTTGTTAGTTAAAAATTCATATTTTAGAGTTCAATATTCAACTGTTTTTTTAAATAAAATTCTACCATTTTTTTCAAGATTCATTATTTTAGTCCAAAAATTCCAAATAAATCGTTCCGGAAATATTTGAAATTGGTATCATCAAAAAGAGTCTCACACAAAACGTCTTGTTTTTTTAATATCTTGAACTTCTGTTTAAGATTCTTAAAAAATGAATCGAAACCTTGTAAAAGCGTAAACATTTTGTCAAAATTCTCGATATTAGGTGTTCTAGAGGATTTTTCTAACTTAAGGGGAAAAACAAGGGGATTATGTAAAAAAAGGGGCGGACTGTGATCCCTGTTTTTTGCAGTAATACTTCAAAGAGTTTAAATTCTGGTTTAAATCAAATAAACCTTTCAAATCAACTTTTCCCTTCAGATATGATAATCCAGTATCCAGCGTTCGGATATTTCCTCAAAGGAACATAATAAAAAAGCCATGGAGCTTGCAGAAAACTTCCAGTGATGATGTAAAGGCCAAATTAAATATTCTCGTAAATACAGCGAGCACTTCGATTGTCTTTGAAGATATTTTAAGCAAAGGCTTGGAAAAAGATGTGGGGCTCAGAAGTAATAATGCAACTGCTTGTGTCCTATGTTCCTGTATAGCCGACATAAATATGGATAATCAAAACGAAATATTACTTGGCACCTATGAGCGGGAAGTTCTCGTTTTCGCAAATAACAACGGCACCTGGGAAATGACAAGTAAAAAATTATTCGACGCCCCGATTCATTCCATATGTTATACAGATTTAACAGGTGATGGCGTAAACGAACTCGTCGTGATGACCCAGAGAAGTGTTCATATTTTGCAGCACGATTCGAGAAAAATTCAGGAAATCTGGATCGAACGTTTTCGAAAGATGATAGCGAAGAAAAAAGAAAGTGAATAAATGGTAGAGAAAGTTGACCGATTTATATCAAGAGGTCTTTTTTTTCTTGTCCTATGGCTTACAGTGTTTAATTTGAATTATAGAAATAAGATTAAGTTCTTCAATTTCAGGAACATTTTTTCATCTTTTTAACTCGATCGTCTAGAACTTTATAAATATTAACTTTCAATTATAAATGTGTATTTAATATGAATTTTTTATTTATTAAATTGGGGAAATGTATATAAATAAAAATATTTTTGATTTTTTTTTCTAATTTTTATGAAATCACCGGGTGGAAATATATTTTTATAATAAAATACAATAAATTGCAATAAAGTAATTTAATGTGAAAATTAAAATATAAAACATTAAATTCAGAATAAATCGAAATGTATATTAATATATTTAATAAATTATTATCATTTATTAACATATATAATTATAAAATTTAAGAATTTTAAATAAGACCAAAATTAAACCTAAAATACCCTTCCTTAACGTCCAACAAACAAGATATTGTGAAAAATTCCTGAAAATAAATCAAAAATATAATGACCAAATTTGGACAACCACCACAAAATGTCTCCATTGCAATCTGAAAAAAAAGACTTTCCCTTCCTCTTCTAAAAAAAAAGAAAAGAAGAAATAATTCTTGATTTAGACAAAAATAAAAAGGAGGAAAGAAAAAAGAGAAGGCAACCAACCAAATCCCCTTCCTTCTCTTTTTTTATTTCTTTCGTCCTCTTTATTTCTAACACTATCAAAACACCACAAAAACATTAAAAGAAAAAAAAATTATAATCACCAACGTTTCGGTACTCACATAGCACCCTTATCAAGGCAAAAAAAAAGTAATTTAAAATAAAAGAAAATCAAATAAAATCAAATAAAATCAAATAAAAAAAATTAAATCAATAAAATAAAACAAAATAAAAATAATAATAAAATAAGGAGGAAGAGGAACTATTATTTTTTTCAGATTGCAATGGAGACATTTTGTGGTGGTTGTCCAAATTTGGTGATTATATTCTTGATTTATTTTCAGGAATTTTTCACAATATCGAAAATCTTGTCGATTTATTTATACTTAATAAATAATGTGCTGGAAATAAGTAGATCTTGTGCTATTGTGCATAGGTCTTTATTTCATGCTTATCAGTTTTGTTTTTGGCATCTCCTATAAAGAAATCACTTACAATTAATCATTCGTCAGATTTAAGCATTTACTTCCATTCTTATATTTTTCTCTAAAAATGAAAGTAATATAATTCGTTTGAATGATTGAGCAGGTAAACATTATTTTGCGATTTCCTGCTCTTTGATGTAAAAAAATCGAAAGTCAGACGATTCCCGCGCTTCTTCCGGATGCATTAGCACAGGCCTACCGCCTGCTATAGGTAATTTAAATCGGTGAAGTTTTCCATTAAATGCAGCGTATATTCCAACAAAAACATATTTTTGATACAAAATATCGTGAACTATTTCAAGATTAATTTCATTTAGTATTCCGAGGACGTAGCCATTAGCTGTTGTTAATGAACGGAAAACATGGTCTGTTGGTATTGGGACAAAATGACTAAATTCATCTAACCTCTCAAAGCCAGGAGGATAAGAGAAGTTTCGAAATCTCAACTCTCCGATTGGCTCGGATTTCCCAAAAGTTATGAGCAAAGAAGAAGGTCCGGCATAAAGAGATCTGGCAGGAAGATCATTGGCATGAAGATGTCTGGCAGGAAGATCATTGGCATCAAGATGTCTGGCATCCGAAGATTCGCCAGAAGTCGAAGTTCCGGAAGTACCTTCATCTTCACGGGCGTGATCGGCCTGTGAACTTAATTCTGCAAGAACAGACAGAAATTGATAAAATTCTCATGCTTAATATGCTTACAATTTTGATTTTCTGATTCATTAGCGTAAGAGTTTTATGTCTTACATAATAATATATGTGTGGTCGAAAATAAGTAGCTGTTTGGATTTTCACAGGCGCCGGAAAATACGTAAGGGAAACTAGTACGAGAAGGATACGAGTACGATCTGAATAATCGGAAAAGTGACTGGATTTGCAAGCAGAAGTTCTGTATTTATCCTCAATATAGCGCAGAGGAAAAAAATACACTTATTTTTTTTTTTTGTAGTCATTTTTCAGCCATCCTAAAGCAATTGTTCCTCTTATGGAATTAAATAAGTAGAAATGCTACTTCTTTTTTTAATTTATTTTCTTATTAGAAAATGTGAACCAATTTGTTCAATCTGGAAGTTATTTATTTTCATAGATTTCAAGATGGATTTTGTAAAATTTTCGCATTTCATAAATATTATGTATTATGCAAAAGTGTTATAATTAGAATCCTTTCAAAATCGAAAAATTTGCCAACTCATCACACACTTTGGTTAAGTCCTTTTAAAGCAAAATTTTTAAAGAATATTCATTAAACATATCAGGATAAAATTTGAGACGCAAAACTAAACTACTTAAAGATTTGTGACCGTCATTTTTTTAAGAGCAATCCCATCTTTTAATAAAGGAACATTTTTTTGTAACATTTACTGTTTATGATTACTTTTTATTTCGAAACATTTTCGAATAATTCAATTTGAAAGGTTTATGATTTAAAAATATTTTTCTATTTTTAAGGGTTTTAATCATGAAAGCTACATTTTTAATTCCTTTGTATTTTTATTAGCTTCAATTTCAATATTTTAATCCTAAACTATTCTGTTTTTCGTGTTTTAAATTGTTTTATTTCAGAACTTTCAATCTGAAATAATTGTATCTTGGGATCCTTCGATTCCAAATAAAATGTCTTAATTTTTAACGCTGTAAATTAGAACTAATACTACTTCTAGCCCTTTCTAATAAAACTATGAATTGAATGATTTAAATTCGAACATTTTAATGATAAATATTTTATGTTTAAAGTGTTCAAATTGTCTTACTTTATAACTTTCAATATAAAACAATTTTATTCCGAGATTCTTCTATTCCAAACAAAAATGCTTAATTTCCAACGCTTTAAATTAGAAACGATACAATTTTTAGTTCTTTCTATTTAAACTGTCCGATTTTCGAAATTTTAGTCTCAAACTTTTTGATTCTGAGAGCTTCTAATGTAAAGTTTTTCAATTTCAAACACTTTCAATTTCAAATTACACTGGGACCTTGGTTCACCGGGGTTTTCGGGTTACCCTAAATGGACTTCAGGGTAAATCGCGGCTCTTTAACCGTTCTTCTTCTCTTTCTTGCTTGTGGCTTCTTACAATGCCAAACCGCAAACTGCGCAACTTCGCTAACCTTCTAAGCACCCTTCTCTCGCACCATTGGGCCACCTTATCTGGTATATCAGGTTCCGGTAAATCGTGGTTCGAGTTTATTCTACTTTAAATTGTTATATTTAGAATTTATACAAGTTTAATTCATTTTCATTCCAATCTAAATATTATAATTTTTTAGAATTTTATTTCATTGGAAAATTGTTTGATTTGAAACGTTTTCAATTCTTTGGATCGAAATATTTACAAAATTTATAAATAATATATTATTAAATTTGTCATATTTTTAATCTTCGGAGAAAAATTCAGAGGCAAGATTGTGCTGCTGCGAATACATTTTTTATCATTGAAAGTTTTACTTTTCAAATAAAAATACATATATTGTAATTCTTTGACTAAATATCCATATATAAATAACTAAATCAAAATATAAACATTCCCTTACAATTTTTAGTTTCAATTAGCTTGCGAATGATAAAAAATTTAATTAATTACTTTAGAAAATTGATTAACAAGTAAATTGGGCGAAAATAACAGATGAAATCCATAACTATGTCCTTGTTTCAGGGTTAGGGATTTGACAGGACAGGCTATAGGTACAATTATACAGCAACATTATGCTCATTTATCATCCTGGCTGTGCCAGTTGCAGTAAAGGGATCTATCTCTTCGTGGTAAGATGACCAAACCTATACGAGGGTTGGTGAAAAAGGGGTGCACTCGCATCTGGACTGCCTCCAAGAGATAAAGACACCCCAAAATTCCTGGCTCGGTTCAGGCTCGAATTCATAAATTTCAGGCACCCCACCTCCAAAACAGAACCGCGTAACTGTTTCCAACCAATTATTATAAATAAAATGTGGCGAGCCATTATGACAAACGACAAGAATCAGCCTCGCTCTCGCCGATGGGCTCCGAGCCATCTACCCCATCCAGATTACAGAGGCAGTATCACGGGATCATTTTTCTCGCCAAGATATTGATCACAGAATCACAATTATTTTTGATGAATCACACTATCCTTAAACCATCTCCAGAATTTTATAACGCAGTAAATCCCGAGATATTAAACAGTTGCATATCATTCTAATTATTAAATAGAGTTCAAAATGACCCAGATTTGAGCGTCCAAAATCAATTTTCACAATTAGAGATAAATATCAATTTTCCTATATTGGGCTAAAAAATATCTATAACTCTTTAGGAAAAGTTGCATTTACAACAAAATAAATTGCTTATCAAGAATTAATTTAAATTTTTACTAGAAAAGATTAATTTTTAACCAAATAATACAATTCTTAAGCAATATAACTTAAAAAAAAAGAAGATGAATTCTCATCCAAAAATATAAAAGTAGACTTTTTAAATAAAAACAATGAACTTTCAACCTACTTTTAAAAGTGATACAACATTCTAGGGCGAACGGTAAATATTTTTTTTAAATTTGAATTTCAGTTTGGGGGAAATTCCATTTTTTCTATATTGGACTATAAATCTCTATGAATTTGAAAATTATTTGGTCTTGATTTAAAAAGTGTTTTTTAAGATTAACAAAGTTTAAGTTTTCCTCGTATCTTAAAGATTTTTATTTTTAAAAATGTTGAAAAATTGTTTAAATGGAATATTTCAATGTGAATATTTAGATTGTAGCATAACAAATGACACTTGACATTTCAAATAAATAAAAGTCAAATGAATAAAAATCAAATAAAGTCCCAAATCTGTATAAAAGCGCTCGATATCGATCCCTTTTGGCATTAAATTAATCAACTGG
>JAWWLR010000054.1:40136155-40147658 GCA_035041075.1 Acraspis erinacei
GTTTAAAATGAATTAATTGATTTGAAAATATTACATTTTTATCCGAAATACTGTTTTAGTCAGTTTATAGAACATTTCATGTTGAAAGTATTTATTTTTATAAAGGGCCTATAATCTTTTACGTATTTAAATATGGTAATTCTTACAAAAATGAATCAAAAAAAGGAAACGGACTGGCATCCCTGCTATATTTTGTTAGAATTTCATCTTTTTTGGTAGAATATTAATCTACCTGGTGATTAATTCATTTTTCTGGTTGAAAATGTAACAGGTTGAAAATTTCTTTCAAAATTTAAATATTTGATTGAAAAGTCATGTACTTTGTTGAAAATTAATTTCTTTCGTTAGAAAATAAATTTTTTAAATTGAAAATTAATTTTTTTCCTGAAAAATTAACTGTTATTTTTTCTATCAAAAATTGATATTTTTTAGAGAAATGTAATCTTCTTGATTGAAAATCCATCTATTTGATAGAAAGTTCAACTATTTCGCAGAAAACTTATTTTATTTTGTTAAAAATTCATTTTTTACTGAAACTTTAGCTATTCTATTTATAGTTGAAAATTTATCTATTTCGTGTAAAAATAAACTATTTTGTTGGATAATTGTTTTGTATGGATAAAAATCACTTTTTTTTTACTGAAAATATAACTATTCAAGTTTTTGATTAAAAATTCATTTCTTTGATTGAAAACGTTAACTATTTCTACAAAATCACCTCTTTAAGTTAAATTTGACTGTTTTTCGTTTTAAATTAAAATCTTTTTTCGTGGACAATTTATTTTCTCTGGTTGAAACCCTTTTTTTTGTTAAAAATTTAAATATGTTGTTGAAAATTATTTTCTCTTGGTTGAATTTTTTAACCTGTATTTTGCTAAAAGTTAGTCATTAGTAGTAAAATAATACTTATACTGGTGAATAATTAATCTTTTTGTGGGAAAATTCATTTCTTTGGTTGAAAATTGAGATATTAGGTTGAAAATTTCTTTAAAAATACAAATACTTGGTTAAAAAATAATTTTTTGAGTTCAAAATTAATTTCTTTGCTTGAAAATTGAACGATTTTGTTGAAAGATTTCTTTTATTTTGGTTGAAAATTTATTCTTCTAACTGTAAATCAAACTATTCTACTTTTGCTTGAAAATTCAAACCTTTTTGTTAAAAATTCATATTTTTGGGTTGAAAACTCAACTGTTATGCAGTACATTCGTAATTTCGTACGAACTTAAATCCAATAAGAAAATGCCAATATTATTTTGGGTATAAGTTGATTTTTTTATTGAAAAGGCTACTATTATATTTGTGGTTCGGAATTCATCGAGTTGGCTTACATCTAGTTGGGTTAAAAATACTATTATCTGGTTGAAAATTTAATAATTTTATTGAAAATTCATTTCATGTTTGGTTAAAAATAAACTTTTTAAACTGACAATTAAAATATTCCATTTTTGGTCGAAAAATGACCTTTTTCAGTTGAAAATTTCACTATTTGGTAAAAAACTTATCCTTTATAGATGAAAGTTCAACATTTTGGTTGAAAATTCATGTATTTTGTTGAAGATTCGTCTTTCTTGGTAGAAATTTAATCTTCTTGTTTGAAAATTTAGTTTGGTTGAGATATCAACTGTTAAATGCTTCGCTGAGAATTCATCTTTTTTAGTTGAAAAGTATATTATTTGACATGAAATTTGAAAAAATCATATTTTTGGGTTAAAAATTCAACTTTTTTATAGACAATTCGTCTTTTTGGCTTAAAAATGTAACAACTTTGTTGGAAGTTAATTTGGTTTGTCCTGTATATTGGATAACTTGTAAATTCATCTTTTTTATAGAAAATTAATCTTTATGGTGAAAAGATCAACTTTTTCGTTGAAAATTAGTTGTTTTTTTTTGTTCAAAGGTTTTTTTTAATCTGAAAATTTAAGTATTCCAGTTTTGGACGAAACTTTATCCTGTATCTTGTATAACTTAAAAATCAGCTATAGGTCTTTTTAAGTACCAAAATAATATTTTTTCTGGGAAATTCACGCTTTTGGTAGAAAATTTAATTATTTCGTGAAAGATTCATATAATTTTTTAAAAAGTCGTATTTTTGGATAGAAACTTATTCTTGTTCATCATTTATAATGGAAGTCATTTTTATTGGTTGCAAATAATTTTTTTGAGGAAAATTCGAATTTTCTGAAAGATTTCTCTATTTGTCTTGGAAATTCAAATATTTAATTAATTTTTTATCGTTTTTGTTTTAAAATTCGACGATTTTATTGAAAATGCATTTTTGTATCCTGAAAATTCAACTATTTTGTTAAAAATGTATTTATTTTTGGGAAATTGAACTATGTTGTTAAAGTTATCAGTTTTGGTCGAAAATTCTTCTTTTATGGAAGAAAAGTGATGATTCTTGGTTTAAAAGTAACTCTTTTGTTAAGAATTCAACTGTCTTCGAAAAAATTCGTCTTTTTAACTTGAAAATTGTACAATTTGGTTAAATCTTTAGCTTTTTTTTGGAAAACTCTTCTCTTACTGGAAAGTTAATTTATTTGGTTGAAAATTCAACTATTTTGTTTCGTAAAGCAATATATTTTGGCTGGAAATCTGAAGAATTTGAAGTGTTATTTTAGTCAAAAGAATTTATAAATGTAAAATCCGTCTTTAGCCAAGGCTACGTTACTTTGGGGGGAGGTCAAAAAATCCGAAATTGGTAACGTGGTTTATGGATCGGCCATAAGTGGAAAAATTTTCAGTGAAACAACTGCTCAAAGATAAATATGATACCTTAATAGCCTTCATTCCTTGGATTGGAATTCGATCACTTCCAGTCAGGAACAAAAGAAATTTCTTTTTCTCCTCCAGGGGTAGCTCATGAAAAACTTGCCAGAAGAGGACAATTGTTGGGTCATCTTTCGTGTATCCTTCCTTGTAACGAGCATTTCTCTCCAGTTCTTGCCAATCGTAATTTTCATTCCCGACAACGACTGCCATCAGTTCCTGGCTGTGGAATAGTTTTAAGACACGTCCACCACAGACTTTGTGGAAACCTTTGTCAAACGCCGTGAACTGTGGCTCTACTGATTTGTTCAAAATGTAGTCTACCATTAGATTCACGTATTCTTTCCTGTAAATAAATTCAGTTCTTGAAATAGAGAAATAGAGATACAGGAATGTTCCATAAAACACAGCAATTTTCAACCAAATAATTGTATTCTCAACCCAAAAATATAAATTTTCAACTGAATAGTTCAACTATCAACTTCAAAAATTTAATTTTCAACCAAAAAAGGTATAGTTCGACTTTGAGTTAGAAAAATAATTTTTAACAAAACAAAACAATGTTCAACAAAATATTTAAATGTTCTATTGGAAAAGCTGAATTTCAAACCGAAAAGATGAATGTACAACTTAGCTAAATTCTCAGTTTAACAAATATATTTTCACAAAAAAAAAATCTTTAACAAAATAGTTGCATTTTCAACCAACAACATTAATTTACAATCAAAATAGTGGTTCTTTAACAAACAAAGATAAATATTTAACAAAAGAGTTTAACTTTCAACTAAAAATGATAAGTTTTCAATAGAATAAAAACGAATTTTCAATATAGTATTTTAATTTTTAATTAAGTGATGAATTTTCAACTAAAATGATAAATCTTTAACTGTAAGAGTTAAATTCCCAACCCAAGAGACGCCTTTTAAAAAAACACGTGAATTTTCAACTAAAAAAAAATCTGTTTACAGCATCATACATAAACTCCGTGGCCAATTTTAGGATACCCCCCCCCCCCCCGCTCCAAGTAACTAAGCCGTTGGCTATACAGGGATTTCACAGTTTATTCTCTGTTTTTTCGAGTTTGTTATGAGTTTTTTTGTGAATATACTTTTCGACCACAAAAAATACTTAAAAAATGTTGAATTTTCAACAAAATAAAGAATTTTTAAACAAAATAGTTGAATTTTTAACGATATATATTTCAGTATAAATGTGTGCATTCTCAATTCAAAATGATGAATTTTTTACAAAACAGTTAAATTTTCTACCAAAAAAGATAACACAATAAAATAGTAGTCTATAAAAATGAATTTTCACCAAGAATGTAATTTTTAATCAGGCGAGCTTAATTTTCAACAAAATAGTTGGGTTTCGAACTAAAACATAGTTTACTAACCCAAAATGAAATAGTTACTCTTTCAGTTTAAAAAATTAATTTTTCACAAAAATAAAACGAATTCCCAACTGGTTAAATTCTACTGAAAAACGACGATCCAAAAAACACCAATTTTGTCTCAGAAAGTCGCAGAAATTTTTTATTCATTAATGTGAAACAATTAATTATGAAAAGATAAGTTTTTTTTACCTATTTTCTAGAGTTACAGGAATTGTACTGCCGCCCGGTATCAACTCAACACTTTTCTTCGCTCCATAAAACTCCCGAGTTATTTCGAAGTTTAGAAAAAAGACATCTTCAAAGTCACTTCTCTCGTAGTCGAGTATATCTTGTAAACTCCTGCAATTAAATATTTTAGAAAAAATACAAATGCAGGGTGTCTACTAAAATCCCAAAAACAAAAATTCCCGAACAATTTCAGGTTTTTTCTATAGGTACTCAATATTTTTCCAAGTATAATTTTTCATAGCAGAGAGCCATTCCCAGTATTTCGCATTTTTTAAAATAATCAATTGGAAATATTTATACAACTTTGTATGTTTATTATAAAAAATATTTTTTCAGACCAAATATTTAAAAGAGTAGAAATTTTACTTTTTATAAGTAAAATTAAAAACAAAAATTTCATTTGTGAAAGTAACTAATTAAAAATCAGTAATGTCATTAATTTCTTAATGGTACGAGTTTCTTGGGAATTAAATAATATGTTTAATTTAGAAAGTTTTGATAATTGTATTAAAATATATTCCTAAATATATTATAACCACAGATTCATTAAATAAATAAATAATACTAAAAACCTCATTAACAATTTCTTGAATTTGTTCCTAGAGTCCATATATTTGAATGAAAATTAAACCAAATTTTTATTTTAATTGCATACTTAAAATTCAGTGCATATTTAACATATTTTTTATTATATTATTATATTTTATCATATTATATTATTACAGAAATATATTAAAGTACAATTAATTGCATTTTCAACAACAAAGATGAATTTCTAAAATACTGCTAAAGTTTCAACCAAACAGATGATATTACCACTAAAGAAGACCAAATAGTTGAATTTCCAATTAAAAAAAGATTCATTTTCAACCAAAATATAAATAGTCAAATTTCCAGTTGAAAAATAAAATTCGAAAAAAAAATTATTTTAATTTCCAAAGAGATGAATTTTCAACTAAAATTATTAATCTTAAACTAAGATAATTAAATTTTTAAATAATTTGACCAATCTTTAACTGTAATAGTTAAATTTTCAGCCATAAAGATGAGTTTTCAAAAAAATACATGAATTTTCGATTAAAAAAAAATGTTGAACCAAAAATTGTTTTTTTTTTTACTTTTCAGTTAATAAAATAATAATTTTGCAAACAAAAAGATGAATTATGAATGCAATTTTCTTGCAAGAAGACGAAATTTTCCACCAGGATTAATTTTCGAACAAAAAAATCGTATCTTCAACAAAATATGTGAATTGTTAACTAAAAATAATAAATTTTCAACAAAAAACATAATAATTCAATTTTCATTTAAAACATTAATTTTTAACAAAGTAGCTAAGTTTTCAACGAAAAAGATGAACTTTCAGCTAATTATTTGTTAAATTTTCAGTTTATAAAATAATAATTTTTCAAACAAACAGATGAATTATCAACTAAGAATAATAAATTTTCAAACAAAAAACAGAATAGCTCAATTTTCAGTTAAAAACATTAATTAGTTAAATAATTTATTTTCAATCAGAGAAGAATTTTCAACTAGAATTATGGAATACCCAACTAGAATAAATGCATTTTTAATTTTTAAAATTTTCAACCAAATAGATGAGTTTTCATCTAAGACAGACTTTTCAGCAAAAAGGACCATGTTTCCCCTAAAAAAGATTTAACGTCCAATAAAAAGCAAAACAAATTTTCCACAAAATAGTTAAATTCAGTAACATAAAGCTACTTTTACGAATAAAAAATCATATTTATTAATTTTTTTTCTAAATAAAGGACGCTCTCGAATGAATGTTGACTTTTAAAAAAATTCCCAGACATTTCTAGATTTTCTCAGGTATATAAAAAATTCTCTGACAATTCCAGGTTTTCCAGGTAAGTAGACATCCTGCAAATGATTATGTTATCAGGAGTCCTTGTAATTTTGTCTTACTTGGCAAAAACTGGATCCATATCATTGATATCGCCCAAACCCACCGGTTCTTGCAACAGTTTCTTATAAAGCGCAAGTGGAAAAGGCAGATTGATGATGATGAAATTGTAAATAACGAGACCGCAAAGAACACCGATCAGGTAATACATTTGCACGTCCTCGAAGGAAAATTCATTGAACCAGATAGTCCTCGTTTCCTTGTAATCCTTGAACATACCGTACTTTGTATCTAGAATTTCTTTGAGAAGAAGCATGAAAAATTCCTTCCTCACGCCTCCTGCGTCTTCTGCTTCTTCCCCGCGGAATTTCACCTTTAAAACAGTATTCACAAAAATTGTCAAAAATTTCTTTTTGCAGTATGATCTTTGTGCAAACATTAATTCGTAAAGACGAATTATAAAAATAAGAGTCTTTCTTTAAGAAAAAAAGACCTTACTCTGAGAGGTTTTTTAAGATCACGAGACTCGTAATGAGATAATTCTCTCAAGGTGTCATCAACTATATTTTCTCGTGAGACTTCAAGCATCAGGACGTGGTCATGTTGGTTTGGATTTCCTCCTAAGATGGGAGAGAATAGCATGTGAGTAAGGGCTCTCGTCGTTGCTTCATTCATCGCCGATTGCATCTGAAATGCGGAGTTTAATGGATAAAAACAAAAACTTAAGCTAATCATTTGATTTAATATTTCCAGGATAGCGACAACATTTCAGTTTAAAAATTCCCTGATTTTTCCCTGACCGAATTTTTCATCTCCTCTGACAATTAATATTCAAAGATTTAATGATTTAATATTCATAAAATAGATTAGTTATTAACCAAATGGATCAATTTTCCAGCTACAAAAATGAATTTAAAAACAATCAATTTTAAACATGAACAAAAAACAATTAAATTTTTAGTAAAATAATTGAAATTATTACAAGAAAATTGAATATTTCGACAAAAAAGATGAATTTTCAATCCAAAAGGACAAATTTTCTATACAAATACACAAATGTTTAACAAGCTAATTAAATTTTAGACCAAAAACATTACTTTTTAATAAAATACTTTCATTTTATTTTTTTACCAAGAAATGGAATTTTCTACTTACAAAAGTGAATTCAACAAAAAGCTGAATTTTGAACAAAAAATATAATAGTTTATATTTTAAGGAAAAAACTCATTTCCAAAGAAATAGTTACATTTTCAACCAATGAGTTCGATTTTCAACAAAATAATGAAAGTTTCAACAACATAGTTAAATTTTAAACCAAAGAAATTAACTTCAACCAAAAAGATGAATTTTTAACCAAGATGATTAATTTTCTATAAAAAAGACGAATTTTCAATTAACCATATTAAGTTTCTAATAAATAGTTAATTTTATAACCAAAAATGGAAAATTTACATTTCCAGTAAAAAACTTGATTAAAAAAAGAACAATTTTCAATAAAATAAACAAATTTTTAATCAAGGAGATGAATTTTCAAACTTTTTAAATCTTTTGTGAAATCATTTTAAAAATTTTGCGAAACATTTACACATTTTGTGAAATCTTTCGAAATACTCTTAAATTTTTGAAATATTTTTTAAAATCATCAAAATCTTTGAAATTTTTGAGAACCATTGGCTTTTTTGTAAAATCATTTTCAAATAATAAATAAATAATCGAATAACAAAAAATTACATAAAATAGAATAAATTACAATAAACTAAAAGCATGTGAAAATCAATATTAAAGAAATTAAAAACAGAATGAATCAAAATTTAAATTCCTCTTTCACGTCCAACACTGAAATTTAACTATGAAATTCTTGAAAATTGGAAGCCATCGTTAGTTAAAAATTTTAAGTTATAAAAAAATGATAATTCCTTTAAAAAATTAGTAAAAGTGTCATTATTGTATAAAGAACTTGTGGTTTCTAGTAGAATTATTTTGGTAACTTTACACAGTTCAGAACGTTTTTTTTTAAATGATAAAAAAATAATCAATTCTACTATTCGGACACTTCTAACATATTTTACATGTAATTAGAAATGTTGACAAAATATTGCATATCATTATACTTTCACTTAAAATATTTTGTGAATTCTTTGAAATGTTTCTTACATTTTTGTGAAATCTTTGAATTTTTGCGTGTAATATTTGGAAATCTACAGAAATCTTTCTGAAATCATTGGTATCTTTGAAATCTTCCTTAAATTTTTGCGAAAAATTTGAATTTTAGTTAAATATTTTGCAACCTACTGAAATCTTTCGAAAATCATTGAAACCTTTGAAATTTTTGAAAAATATTTGTCATTCTTTGTGAAATCTGATGAAATCCTTTAAAATCATTGACTCTTGTTGAGTGGTCCAACTCTCACATTAATTATAATTACCTGAATTGCTTGATCTGTCTCTAGCAAAGCCGTCTTCGCTGTAGCATCAAACAGGAAAGGGTAGTCACAGAAAAATATATTACTCTTCTGAAAGAAGAAATTATATGTTATTTAAAAATAATATTCAAGAAGATTAATATTTTCTGCAAGGTCAATATTTTCGAGAAAAGTTAACTTCTCACCGGTGCATTAACCTCGGTGAGCCACCTAAAATAATCCACTTTGATATCAACGATGTCTATTAACTCTGGCAAATGAAATACGGAATAGTGAACTCTCTGTCCCTCTGGACTATAATTAAGTTCGTCTAAAAATTTCAACAGATTTAAGGTGAGCCGTAACCTTGAGTCCGATGGAATAACCTAAATCATATAAACGAACATGTCAATTCTTCAGCAACACACGTAAAAAATAAAACGTTAGTAAAATATTTTTTCAAAATGATCTCAAGACAGGGGAAATAGGGTGATTTTTCACGAAGATAGGGGAATAATTGGGAAATCAATTCTTTTACATAAAATTAATGTAGACACAGTATTGCATTCGATATGAAACACTTTAAATTACTAAGATTTCAAGTCGAAATATATTGCATTATCAAAAAAAAATGCATTTTCAACTAAAAAGAATAATTTTTTCCCAAAAGAATGTATTTTTACCAAAAGAGTTGAGTTTTCGAACTGAAAAGTTGAGAGTTTTAGAAACACGTTGAGTTTACAACCCGTAAAGATGAATTTTCAACAAAAGTGTTCATTTTAACCCTAAAAAAGATAACTTTTATACAAAAAAAGATGAATTTTCGAGAAAAAAACAACACTTTCAACACATAAAACAGCTGCAAAAAAGATTATTTCTAAATGAAAGATATAATAGTCGATATCTTAACAAAAAAAGATGTTTATTTATATAAAAAAACATTTAAATTCAGCTAATAGCGAAGAATTTTTAAGCTAATAAGTAGAATTTTTTAGAAAGCCGTTGACTTTAAAACCAGAAAAAATAGATTTTCAACAAAAAAGTTAATTTTCTATAAAGAATGATGAATTTTATATAAAAAAAGATTAATTTTTAACGCAAAAGGACGAACTTTCTATCCAAAAAAGACGAATGGTTGACAAAACAAAAGAATTTTCTACCAAAAATTATAATTTTTGAACAAAATAGATGAGTTTTAAACAAAATAATTGAATCGTCAACAATATAATTAAATTTTCAACAAAATCGTTGAATTTTGAAACAAAAGAGATTTTTTTATGATAAAAAAATTACATTTTGAACCAAATAAGATGACTTTCTACTAAAAGTTATGAATCTTTAACCAACAAAATGAATTTTTAATAAAATAGCTCCACTCTCAACCAAAAAAACGTTTCAATCTTTAATTAAAAATAGTTGAAATCAAACAAGAAAGACGAATTTTTAAATAAATAAGTGAATTTTCAACAAAAAATATGAATTCACAACGAAAATCTATTAGTTCATTTTTCAAAAATAAAATTTTTTATATAAAAACAGTTAAAATCAGTCAAAACGACTAATTTTCTAGTTTAAAAGTAAAATTTTTTAGAAAACTATTGACTTTAAAACATGAAAAGCTGAATTTGCAACAAAAAAGTTAATTTTCAATAAAGAAACATAACTTTTCTACAAAAAAGATGAATTTCAAATACAAAAGGACGAATTTTCTATCAAAAATAAACAAATGTTCAAAAAAATTACCTTTGAACCAAATAGTTGAATTTTTAGCAAAATAATTAAATTTTCAACAAAATAGTTGAGTTGTCAACCTAGAAAGATAAATTTTTAAGCAAATGGTCGAATTTCCAAACCAAAAAATCCTGAATTTTTAACCGAAGAGTTGAATTTTCAAGCGAAAAACATGAATTTTCATAACAAAGCTGAATTGTCGAAAAAAAGAAAGTTTTTAACAAAATACTTCGATTTTTGACAAAATTAATTAATTTTCAAGCAAATAGTACAATTTTCAACCAAAAGAGATGAAATCTTAACGAAAAATGTAATATTTGATATTTCAATCAAAAAAAGATTTTAAATTTGAATAAAAAAGTTCAATTCATACACAAAATTCCAATTCAACCAAATAGTTGATTTTTTAACGATTTTTGAGTAATGAAAAACAAATTTTTTTATTCTCAAGCCAAAATACGAATTTTCTACAAAAAAGTTAAATTTTCGACACGAAAATATAAATTATTAATAACGAAGTTAATTTTCAACTGAACGCTTATATTTAAATTTAAAGAAGACGAATTTTTAACGAAATAGTTGATTCTTTCACCAAAATACATTTCTCAGTCATGAAAAAAAGTTTCAATCAAATTTTTGAATATTAAAGCCAAAAAAAAAACGAATTTTCTAGAAAGCAGTTTAATTTTCAACACGAAAATATAAATTTTTAACAAAAAAGTTTAATTTCAACTACATACTTATATTTGAGTTTAAAAAAGACGAATCTTTAACAAAATAATTAAACTTTCAATCAGGTAATTAAGTTTTCAATCCAAAATATAAAAGCAGACTTTACAAAAAAAAACTTTTAACCAAAAATAGTTGGATTTTCTTATTGGGTTCTATTAGTTCTGCTCACATTCAAGCACATAGGCGAAAAAAGGGGGTACAGAAAGGGAAAGTTTCTTGAAAACAGGGGGAGGTGAAATTTTATTTTAAATTGTAAAACAGAGAAATAGAAAATAATAAAGAATAATAAGAACTATTGTAATATTCTTATAAGCAAATAATAAGAAAAATAGGAAAAGAGTTTCAAGTCTGATATATCTGTAGTTTAAGTTTTAC
>JAWWLR010000054.1:40195024-40216729 GCA_035041075.1 Acraspis erinacei
AATATATTTCACAGGACTCTAATCTAATCTTCTCACTCGAATAATATCGAGAAAAAAAGCAAAAGTATATGTTTTGCTCGCGTGCATCGTTCAAAACTCGTGACAGGTTCCAGCGATTGTGCTTCATGTACGTCATGAAAACTCAAATTGAAATCTACAATACCTGTGAATCATCGCAAACAAACGCTTACATTTTTTTTAAATTTTAACCAATGCTTTAATAATGTCAAAGTTAAAAACTAAAACGTAATTTTTATTTCTGTGAATGCCAATCTATTTACGAATTAATAATAAAACCAGTATTTAAATTAATTCCTGTATAGAAAAAGACAAATATCCTATATAAAATTGTAATTTTAAAGTGGCCAGAACGTAATTGTGCAATTCATGAAATAAAGTAACAATTAAAGTCTGGAAATTAATTTTTATCTATGAAAATTAGCAATTCAGATTCATAGGTCTCTGAATTTTTTGCCTTTTATTCGAGTTTTTATCTTCTCATCAATAAGAAACAAGAAAAAAACGAATACAGGGCAAAAAATTCAGCGTGTGAAGACTTTTTGTGAGAATCATTTTCAATATGTAAACCAATTTTGGAAGATGACGTTTGAAATTCCATAGTATATTATCTCTTCCATTATTTAATTGTTACTCTATTACTCTGGACTTTAATCATACATTTCGCAGCACTCTTAACACTGATAAGCAGAAAAAGCTTGACGCATACGCCTTCAAAGACCGTTAAACTGTATTTAAAGGGTGAATGATGTAAGTGATACAAATCATTCTCTTTGTCTGAGTTAACTGGGCACTTTTCATGCGGGCGACTTAAATTCGTCTTGTGAATCTAGAAATGTATCTTACAAATTTTGTTTGAATAAAACTTGATCAGAATAAAGCGTCGCTAATCGTATTTTGAATCTTTTCGTAGACACCGACGATTCTGATTCGAGAGCGTTTTATTATGAACATAATGTTATTTAAAGTCGCGAGAGACCTCTGAGAAATTATTTTTAAGAGATTTAAGATTGCTTCGATATTTTAAAGCCTAAAGCCTCTAAAATATGAAAGTCGAGAATATTTCAATATCTGAATTTAATAATTCCAGACTTCACTCTTTCTTCTATTCCACTTTTTCACCCTTACAATTTTTTAAATATTTTTGAGAAACTTCTCTTCTTTTTTTTTAATGTTGCTTAAATGCGAACTAAACGAATAAAACTTAATGAGAGATGCCAACCATTTTTGATTGAAAGTTAATTCTTTTTGCTTGAAAACTTTACTATTATATTTTTGGTTCAGTTTTCATTTCTTTTGGTTGAAAATTCTTCTCTTTTGTTTGAAATTTAATTATTTTGTTGAAAGAAAGTCAACTTTTTTTGTTAAAAAATTAACTGTTTGTTGAACATTCATCGTTTAGGATAGAAAATTTGTCCTTTTGAATTAAAAATGCATATTTTCTGGTTAAAAATTAATTTTTAAATTGATAATTCAAATGTCATCTAAAAAAATTGTCTTTTTGACTTGGACATCTTTCAAATCGCGTTATTATACTTCTTAGCCTTCTTATTTGTTGGAGAGGTCTGCTATTATATTTTTAGTTTATCATGCATCTCTTTTGGTTCAAGATTCTACTATTTGGTTAAGAATTCAAGAATTTTGAAAAGTTATCGTTTTGGTTAAATTCAAATGTTTTTGTTTTAAAATGCAACTAATTGATTTAAAATTCGATTTTGTCGTTGAAAATTCTTCTCTTTTAGTAGAATTACATTTCTTTCGGTTAAAAAATTCAATTGTTCGAAATAATTCAACTATTAGGTTGCAAGTTAACCTTTTTGATAAAAAAATTGAGTTACAAAATCCACTGTTTCGTAGAAAATTGCTCGGTTTTGGTTAAGAATTCATTTACTTGGTTAAAAATTCATTTTTTTGTTGTTGAAAATTTATCTCTTTGGTTGGAAATTTAACTTTATCGTTAAAATTTTTTTTTTTTTGAAAATTCAACTATTTGGTTGAAAATTCATGCATTTTGTTTAAATTGGTCTTTTGGCTTAAAATTTCAATATTTTGGTACAAAATTAAACTATTTTGTTGCAAATTCAACTGTTTGGTTAAAAATTAATCTGTTTTGATCGAGGATTCAACTATGTGGTTGACAATTCATGCATTTGTTGAAAATTTGTGTTTGGTCGCATTCAACTGTTTTTTATTTAAAATTCAACTCTTTCGATGGAAATATCAAATAATTTTTCTTTAAGAATTCATCTTTTTTTAAATTTAAAATTCGACTTTTTGGTAGAAAAGTAATCCTTATTGATTGAAAAAAAATGTCTGGTTGAAAATTCAACTTTCTTGAAAAAAAATCGTCTCTTTGGTATGAAAATTTATCTGTTTTGGTTGAAGATTAAGCTATTTCTTTGTTTAAAAATTTTACTCTTTTGTTGGAAATTGCATATTTTTCGACTAGAAATCTTATAAATTTAAAGCCTTTCATACTGAATTCAATATAGTGCCTACATTAGTTTTATTTAAAAGGATTTATTCCCGTATTTTCGTGAAAAATCATCCTGTTTCTACTGGTTGGAGCTAATTTTAGTCTGTAAAGTCTAAAATGCCCATAAAATATCGTTTGTACTCTTCTCGCAATGGCCTTATCTTGTGAAATTCAATGTCCTTTAGAAAAATCACTTATTATACAATGGCGATAATTATCCGTTCAGAGGCGAAAATCATTTTTCAGTCGCGATAAAGTAACTGCAGAATCCTAGTGTGGCGCGATTACGTAAAGTCCACAGTTCGTTGGAGAACGCACCTGTGACCAACCAGTCGTTCCATTCCTAACTCTCGAGGTCGAATCTAACTGTTTATCCTGAACGATCTCGAGAAAAGTATATNNNTATATGAAAAGAATTTTTGGATAGTAAATAGTCTTGGATTTTTACGTCTGGGAAACAACAATGGTATTAATAAAGGGGGAAAAAAACTTCCGTTTCGACTTCAAGGATCGATTCTCGCATCAGGTAGCCTTCACCGTAATGAAGAATAAAAGAAGGACCAATAAGCTTCGTGCGAAATTATCATAAAACATAAAGTTGGCAGTTTACGCAGATATCCGTTTAAACAGACGAAAATAATAAAACCATGGTATATGCTCATAGGTCAAGAGAAAATGTGTATAAATTTTTGAGTTGTAAAAAATGACATACTAAAAATACTAGTCTTGAGATGGAGGCGGAGGTTAGACACTCCATCTTCCTGGGTTATTTTAATTTTAATTGTTTTTACCGGTTCTTAACCGTTTTCAACAATTTAAAGATTTTTACACATTTTCTCTTGACCTGTGAGCGCTTAACACCATGTTTTTATAATTTTTGCCTATTATAACAGACTATCTGCGTAAACTGTTAACTTGATGCTTTACGACAATTCCACACCAAGCTTCATGGTCTTTTTTATTCTTTGTTATGTTGAAGGAAATATGTCCAATTCGGAAGTAATTCAAATACAAAATGAGCAAAGGAATCAAGCCTAGAATTTCAGTTGCAAAGGAGATCAGACTTTCAACGGTGAATCTCCCAAAGGAGAAATGCCTTTATTCGACAATGGAGAAAGATTTCTCACGAATAATAGATATGCAAAACAAAGAAGTCATAAGAGAACTGCAGTGGTTATCAGTAGAACCTAGGTGACAACTTCCCATGAAATCCCATTGTTATACCGGTTTTTCTACCCACACGATCTCGAAACGTTGACCACCTAAAGATTCTCCCACGGGTAATATAGGCATGTTCAAGAATCCTGAATAGGCCCTTAAAAGAGGACCATAAATAAAGTATCATATAAAAATAGGAACATGAAAGTTACTTGTGTGAAATTCCTTCATTTATTAGCAGGGTGTCTACCAGATTGGGAAATCGTAACACTCGGAATTTTGTTCACCGGGAAATGGCCGAGAATTTAATTCAAGGTCCGGCATTTTTCTTTCTACTTTACTAATATGCCTATTCTGATTTTGAAGAAGGGAATTAAAAAAATCCCTGTTTGGAAGTGAATTTTAATTGTGACTTTTTTATAAGGAATTTTCTAAAAGAATTATAATTCTGAGTTTGGGCGGGGAATAAATAAACTAAATATATACAGAAATTCTCATAATGAATTATATTAACTCTATAAAAGGTAATTTTTAGATGGGACGGGAAATTTTGGAAAATAACTTTAAGTCTGATTTATAAAAAGGGAATTTACAAAAACAAAATCTATTCCAAATGAGAATTCGTGAAAGTTTAAAAATTCTTTATTTCAAATCAGAATTTGTATTTCAACATTCGTCTTTTTGCAAAAAAAAAAAAAAATTTGTCAGAATTTAAAACTTAATTTAAAAAGAATTAAAAATTTTATAAAAAAGGAGTCACTATATTTCTTAATTATAATAGAAATTCTTGTATATGAATATAATTTTGACTGGGAACAGGGCATTTAAAAATAATAAATGTAGTTTTCATCGAACTTTGAATTCACATAAAGAACTATAATTTAGAACAGGGGTTTCCTGTAAAAAATTATAATTTTCACTTTGGAATAGGTTTTTTTCCGTCAAGCATGGTAATTTTCACTTTGGAACAGGGAATTTCCGTAAATAATTATAATTTAGACGTTGAGACATGGAGTATCCGTAAATAATTATAATTCAGACATTGAGACATGGAATTTCCGTAAATAATTATAATGCAGACTTCGAGACAGGAAATTTCCGTAAAGAATTATAATATTTAGACTTTAGGGCAGTGAGTTTTCGTAAAGAATGATTATTTGAATAGGAACAGAGATTCGTTCAAATAAAAGGGGATTTTCAGAAAATAAATTTAATTCTGATTTAGAAGAAGGAAATTAAAAAATAAAAAACCTTTTAAGATTTAAAATTACAATTATTTGCCAAATTCTCCGTTCCAAACAAGAATTGTATCTCTTTTACAAAATTCCCTATGTCAAATCAGAAATCTCTAGACTATTTTAAATGTTTAGAAGTCGGCAGTCGAAAACTCGTTTCTAGTTATTTTTTATTTTTAGTCTAATTTTAAATTAGAAAAGCCGGTCTGAGAAAGTGAGATTGAAGTTTAAGTCGATTATAAAATTGTGAATCGTGGAGAAAGTAAAATTGAGTTTTCTTCTTTGATAAAATAAGAAAAATCGATATCGACGGTGATGACATTTAAGAGGATATTACGTGGAACGGAAATTATTACGTACTTTATACATAACCTATCTATCACTGCAAATGCTGGATTTAAGTATTATTATAATAATGATAATAATAGACATGTTACGTTATAGCTTCATCGCGACAGGTCTCAAAAGAACTTAATTTACCCATATTCCATGTCGAGCGTTAACCTGATTTTTTCGGTATTATTAAAATATCTTTCAATTAACGGAATTTGCAGCCATCAATACTTTTCCTTGGAAATTCCAATGACTAAGAAGAAACTGTTTGAGACAACTAAATCTTAAGTACCATTTATTTGCAGCCGTTTATATCCTCTTTCAACATCGGTTCAGCTGAAAAATGAATACAAGTCCCAAAACTTGTGTAATTTTGATTATTTTTAAATACAAAATTTACAGGGTTGACAGAATCCTGGGAAACAACGGTGAATTAATTTTTTGATAGCGAATTATTCACATTCTTACAATTTTGAAAGCTTTCGGATAGACATGCGAGATTTAGAACATTTTCAAATTTAACAGAATCAAAGTTTTTCTTTTAAATACATAGTTACATTGCCTTAAAAATGAAAAATTTACAACACAATTTCAAGTTGAAATTCTTAAAAATAATTTAGAATTCAAGGTCTTCAAGAACAGGTAATAAAAAAGTCAGGTATTTAAAATTATATAATTTTCAATTATAAGTCCTAAGTGAAAATGTCCAATTTTAAGACCGTTTAATTTGGCTTCACTAAATTTTTCTTGAAATTTAATAGAAAAAGGTTTGTAATAAATCAGCTGAGTCCTTTCTTGCCTCATTTAAAGGTTAAAGAAATAAATTCCAAGTCGAGAATAAATTCCTAGCGTTCCTCGTGGAAAGACTTATCAATGAATATAGTTACTGCCGATTCGGTCATAGAATAGATCAGCATAGCGGTGTTACTCGTGACTGAATTATCCACGTGCAATTATTATAGCATTATAGAGTGCGGTGTCGTGTGGTGAATGACCTTTAATTAATTGAATTTTCAGTCAGCAAAATTTACCTTCTTTCAATCTCATTAAAAAAAATAATAAAAACGAGATTGAGGATCAAGTGCTTCAGATTTTATATAAGGCTTATCAAATCTTATAATGAAAATTATACATCCAATAAATTTTTTAACAAATGTCTAAGTAATAATCTTCTGCTATTTACATTAAAAAATATATATATATTTCAATCACTTTTGTTATTTTCTCCCCTGGAAAGTAAAGCAAACTAGCTGTCATTGAATTTCGGCAGCTTGAGAATAAGAATGTAAAATTTTCACTTTTAGAATTAAACAAAAATGTATAAGATGCTTTAAAAAGCTGAAAAATAGTTTTAAAATCTCCAGAGAAAAAATTCGTAATGCTTCTAGAATATTCATTATTCTTTTAAGTCTGAGTCTTGACAGATTTAATCAGTGAATGCAACATTTTCCAAAACGGACCGAATTTGCTAATCACTAAACTCTTGAAGTTTAGAGATAAGTCCTTCTTTTTAAGGAATATATATTTTAAAAATGAACAATTAATGGAAAATGTTCCCAAAGCTTCAAAACAAAATAGGAGATAAGATAAATATTTTTTTTCTATTCTCCAATTACCACTTACCGAATACTAGGTCAGATAACAAGTTCATGTAAAATGATAACTACAAATGGCTTTCCCAGTTTTGCTCAAATGATATTTTTCAAGCCTCGCTTGATAATTGTTTGAGTCACTATACATAAAAATTATAAATATAGCTCTAAGTTCGTTCCCTGCACGTTTATCTTTACTGAAAATTAATTGCTCTTTGGGAAGCGTAAGCCAAATCAAAATTACGTAATGATTCATCTTACCTGATAAACAATTCCTCTTGTTAATTTTTTCTTGATGTAATTTTTTCCCCTGATAAATATTTTCTAAATTTCTTGATTCTCCCGAGTAATGTTCTTGAAGATAAACGTGCAGCAATTAAAAAGAATTCTGAACAATTTTTTCCGCATATCTTAACTATTGTATTTCCCTTTGAAACGCATGCACTTCACAATACTAACAACTGGAAGGGTGGACTTTCGTTCCTATCTAGGGTAAGATTATTAATTAATAATAAATGAAAATTCAAGTTACCAACTTGATAATTTTTGTGAAAATATGCATGACAATTTTTAGAAGAAATACAATTCGAATGAGAAATTCTCATTCTTCAGTAGCTCTTTCTGAATCTTTTTCAATATTTTCGGATGTCTATTTTTTCTACTTTAATAATCAAAACGCTGATGTGAAATAATTCCAGGTGGTTCCATTCAAGCATCGAAAAGTCATCAGTGTAAGAGCAAAAAGATTAATCGGTGTTTGTTTCACAAAAAAAGTTAGAAAAAATACACGGTCAGAAGTGGTAGAAAAGATTAGACCAGTTTATTTTACTGCACTTAGTGATTAGACAAAATTGCCTATTCTGAAATTTTTTTTACAAGTTTCCTGTGTCTTATGTAAGTTTTATTATTAGGTAATTTCGGGACTCTTTTCTGATGAATGATATAATGAATTTTCTGAATAGAATGAAAATAGACTACACAGTTCAATTAAAGTATCCAGTTTATTTCAGTATATGTCGGAAAGTGGTAACTTTATTTAAATGATTGAATGCAATTTTTTATGACATGTCTCTCTTTAAGTAACCAGGAAACTGTCGGCAACTAAAAAATCTGGTCAGTCTCGTATATGAATGCTTTTTTTTCTTATAACGCATGCAATTTTTCACAATATCTTCCTTGCATCAGGTTATTATTATCTATCACGTTACGCAACTAAATACGGGTTATTAATAATTATGAAAAATCATCGCACTAGCATTGAACTACAACGACAAGTCAAGGCGAGGCTCGAGAAGTCAAGCAGGTGGCAGTTTTTGTCAAGCGAGCCAGCTTCTTTTTGAATTTTTTATGAAAACTCGATAATATTTTTGTGTCACGAGACTTAATCTGTTTAATTAAAATTTTGCTATCTAATTTCTACGGAGAAAAAAGAGTTTAGGATTCAATAATCGTATCATATGTCTGTATTATAATGAGGCTTTAATTGTTTCCGTAAATATAACTTTTGGATGGAAAGAAATGTTATTTACACAAAACATACAAGTCAATATTTGATTTAACTTGTCATTTTTCTTTTGAGAAATTGTGTTTGTGAGTTGATAAAAAAGAGGAACAATAATATACACCTACGGAAGGATTTACGAAAGAAAGTAGACGTGACGTTTATTTGTTTTCTCTCAAAATGTTTGGATGACTATTTTAGTTTTCATGCACTTCTATTTCCGAAGTTTACGACACTGACGGACAAATTATTTTTGTCTTTCTGTACCTCGAAGAAGAAAGCAAGCAAACATAAGAATGATTTTAATTTGAAATCTAGTTTCAACTTAAAGGATTTTTATTGGTTTCATTTGATCATTAGGAGCGCTTGATGTTGAAAATTTTTGTGGTTTTTCGCATGCTGAGATGTTATGTTTAAATGTTATTCCACACAGCGTGAAACACATAAAACTGTATACACATTTTAATTTCAGTCACGTATTTATCCGATTTATAGGGAAAAAAGCAGGAATGGCGAAGTGACATCAGGATTAATGTTTCTTCTCGTTTTTCAGGTGCTCAATCAAGAGGTAAAAAAGGAGAACCCACTTCAATTCAAATTTCGTGCCAAGTTCTATCCCGAGGATGTTTCAGAGGAACTCATCCAGGACATCACTCTGCGCCTCTTCTATCTTCAGGTAGAAATATTTTTTTTCTCTCAATATTTTCTGCATTGATAAATATAATTCTATAATTCTCTAGATATTTTTAATTTTTGGAATAGAAATCATGCCATCTGATAAGCATATGAAAATGGCTCTGTTTTTCTTTAATTATTTTTCATCTCTTTTTCTAATTAAGAATACATAGTCTACTCTTATTTATATACTATTTAGTTTCAGGCATTTTAATATATATTGCACACATTAAGAATTGAATTTTTGCTTTTAATTTACGTTTATAAAATCGCGTTAACACTGAAAGTGAAAAATTAATAAGCTACAATCTGTAGGTTATGAAAATTCAGAGTCACCTTATATCAATCTGAAATTCACAAAAAACTATCACGCACGTTTTGTTTTATAGAAATTATCTTAAACAAAAATGCGAGTATTGAAATCCTAAAGATTTGTATGTTTGGAATGCAAATAGATATGAGCGGATTTCGGAGTGTGTTTCTGACACTCATGCACTCCCTGCAGCAGCCATCAGCATGTGCAGTAAATAAAGTTAATGTCACTGAGGCTTTCAGTGTAAATCTGATCATTTCTGTGCAGGTTAATTTATTGAAATTATTGTAAAAACAGAACCACAACTTCCTAATTATTGAAGTTAGAAATGAATCTTTGCATTAATTTTAATATATTACTATATTATTTAATTTGGATTTCTTTCATTTTTGTTTAATCTGCATTGTCCTATTCATATTTATCACTTAATAATGCTCATTCGAAAAAATTTTAATGAATGAAAAAAAATGTAATGGATTTTTAAGGTTTTTAATGGTTTTAAGGGATTTAAAAAAATGCATGATGCTTTAAAAAATTTCTTAGAATTTTGGAATATTTGGAACAAGTTTACAGAACCTTTCTACAAGACTTTGCAAAATATTTGATAATATTTCAATGGATTTTATAAGATTACCGAGAATTTCAATTATTTTAAAGGATTTTGAAAGCTTTCAATGTATGTTAATAAATTTTCAAGAATTCCAAGAAATACCATAAGATTTGATATAATTTCATGGTATTTTATAATATTTTAATGGATTACAAAGAATTTATTATGCACTCGAATTCTCTTTGATTTCTTAAGGTTTCGAAGATTTTAAGAAATTTTCAAATATTGTTTGCAACTAATTTGAATTCATTTTGTATTCTCCATGATTTTGTTTAGTTTTTGTTTAATTTATGCACAAGTATTTTAATCTCACCTTAAATATTCAATAATTTCATCATATTTTTTTGAATTACCTTAATTTTCTCATATTTTTTTATTGTTTTTAATTCACTCGAATGTTTTTTCACACTTTAGTATTGTGAGCAGCCCTGAGAATATTGAATTAAAAATGTATACATTTAAATTTAAAATGGTCTTATCCAATTTAAAAAAGATTCTACATTAGAAATGTTTCAAGATTAGAATTTTGTTCCTTAAATATTAATGGCCAGAGAAAATGAAAAATTTAGTCAGGGAAAAGTGCGGGAATTTTTAAAATGAAGTTTTGCAGCCACTCTGAAATAAGGAATTTTTTAATGAAGTAAGGAGAGGCAGCAGTCAAGAAGTATGAGTAGAAACTAATTTTGTATTTTTCAGGTGAAAAATGCCATACTCACAGATGAGATTTATTGTCCACCTGAGACATCCGTGCTTCTTGCCTCGTATGCAGTGCAAGCCAGATACAATGACTACAATAAGGGAATCCACACTGCCGGATTCCTGGCGAACGATCGTCTGCTTCCGCAGCGTGTCATGGACCAACATAAGATGAGCAAAGAGGAATGGGAAACCTCGATTACTAATTGGTGGCAGGAACATCGTGGCATGATTCGCGAGGATGCGATGATGGAATATTTGAAAATTGCTCAAGTGAGTATTTCGTTTAACTCTGATTTTTACTTTTCAATTCGACTTCTTTCAATCAGAGAAATACCAATGAATTTCGGATATTGTCGTAGGATTTGGAAATGTACGGAGTGAACTACTTTGAGATCCGCAACAAAAAGGGAACCGAACTCTGGTTGGGAGTCGACGCTCTTGGCTTGAACATCTACGAAAAGGACGACAAACTCACCCCGAAAATCGGTTTCCCCTGGTCCGAGATTAGGAACATTTCCTTCAATGACAGGAAGTTCATAATCAAACCGATTGACAAGAAAGCGCCAGACTTTGTTTTCTTCGCACCCAGGGTCAAGATCAACAAGAGGATCCTGGCTCTCTGTATGGGAAATCACGAATTGTACATGCGAAGACGCAAACCTGACACGATCGATGTCCAACAGATGAAGGTAATGAAATTTTAATCTTTATAGAATTGTAAGTCCGGGAATTTTCTTCATCTGGAAAAACCGGGAATTTGATTCAGTGTCCGGGATTTTTCTCTCTCGATTGTACTAAAATACAAATTAGGTGTTTTGATGGTAATGTTAGTCAATGTCTTTTTTAAAATAGTAGAGCCGCCTATTGTAAGGATTCATAAGATTTTTTATTTAAAATATATTCTATATTTTTTACTCAAAATATCAAGAGTATATCAATTATTTTGTACTGTGAACGAAATTTCAAGACTTCAAGGGCTTACAGATTCTGAAAGATTCCCACGAATTTTAAGTATTTCAATGAATTTTAAAGCGATTTCAAAAGATCTCGTACTATTTCGAAATATTTCACATAATTTCAAGGATTTTAACCAATTTGAAAAGATTTGAAGGAAATTTTTTACTGTTTTTAAGAAATGCCGAAGTATTCTCGCAAATTCTGAAGTATTTCAGTGGAATTTAATAAGATTTGGAATATTTGAAGGGATTTTATAAGCTTCAAAAGATTTCACGGGATTTCGAATGATTTCAAAGAATTTTAACGGATTTTAAGAAGTTTAAAGGTGTTTCGAGGATTTCACGTAATTCTAAAGAATTTTAAGAGCTTCATAAACATGCTAAAATGTATATACGGATTTTAAGGATTTCGTAAAAGATGTAAAAAGATTTAACAGAATTTCAAAGGATTTTCGAACATTCCTAGGATTTTAATGAATTTTGAAGAAACTTAATTTCTTTTAAAAGATTTAGATGGATTTTAATATATAATAATAATATATATTTTAATATATTTGAAGGAATTTCAAGAGATTCGGTAAGATTCCCACGGATTTGAGAGATTGCAATGAATTTTAAAGCAATTTAAAAAATGTCAAGGTTTCTCCTAATATTTTGAAATATTTACGGAATTTCAAGAATTTTACCCTGTTTTAGGGAATTTTAATGGGATTTTGAAGATTTCAAAGGATTTCAAGGCATTTCCAAAGTTTTTAAAGGATCTCAATGGATTTCCAGGGAGGTTAATTGAAGGATCCGCGGTCTAAACCTGTTAACTGTAATTTTAGAAAAGAAACTAAAAAGAATTTTTCCATTTAGTTTGCGAGATATTAAATGCCATTAAAAATGCTCCAGAGAATACAAAAAAATCATTGTTGAAAAAAATGCCAGTTAGTAGGCTTAGACCGCGGACCCTACAATTGCTTTAAAGGGATTTAAAGAGATTATATATGATATTCATGGAATTCATAAGATTTTAAGGAATATTCACATTATGTAAAAAATTTAAGGGATTTTTTTAAAAAGAGTTTACGGGATTTCAAAGGATTTCAGTGGATACCACGAGATTTGATAAATATTGTAATTTCAAGAATTTCTAGCTCCTTGACTCTATAGTTATTAATTCGTATATGTCTAATATAAAATATTTCTTAATAAATCTCTGGAAATCTTTTGGAATCCCTTAGAATCCCTGGGAATATTTATGTTTAAAAATTGTAAACATTTATTAAAGTAAGTAGAAATGATTTTAAATCAATTGAAACCTTTGGGCATTCAATAGAATCCTTTAGATCTTGTGAAATTTCTTTAAATACCTTAAAATCTCTTAAAATATGTGAAATCACTAAGAATCTCTTGACATTTAATTTAATTTATTTTCCAAAGTTTTCTCGAAATCCTTCAAAATCATTTTAAATACCTTGACATTTTTTAAATCTCTTGAAATCTTTCCGGTGATAATCGTATCAAGGAAAAATGATATGATTTTAAATCTGGAATTTAAAAAAATGTTGTTATAATATTAATGATAATTGTTTAGAATTCAGTAATGATGAAAAGTTTCTTTGCATTTGCATTGATTAATAATAATGTTACAATAAATTTTTGGTAATTTAGGCTGCGACTAATAGAATGTCTTGAAATTGACTAGAATTGACTGGATTTTTTAAAAATACCCGAAATTTTTCCAAAAGTAGAGTCCCCGCCTTCTGTATCAGCTCTCAATAAATTTAACTTTCATGTTTGATAGGTATTTAATTTCTAATTCTTCTGCCTGATGATGAATGTTATATTTGCTACTTTTGAGCGCCATGATAAAACCTATAATATCTGAAGGCATTAAAGAACAAGTATTAAGTTTTCTTACGAAGAACAAGGCACAGGAAATTACAATTGGAATTTTTTAAAGGCTCAAGCAAAGGAGGAGAAGCTTGCGCGAGAAAGGCAGAGAGAGAAGCTCCAGTTGGAGATTGCAGCGAGGGAACGTGCTGAGAAGAAGCAGCAGGAATATGAGGAGAGGCTGAGGAACATGGCAGAAGAGATTCAGAGGCGACAGGCGGAATTGAGTGAAGCGCAGGAGATGATTCGTCGCTTGGAAGAACAGCTGAGACAGTTGCAGGCTGCTAAGGAGGAACTGGAAGATCGTCAGAAGGTAAAAATTCCGTTGTCTGGTTTCATTCAATTATATTTAACTTTTGATTAAGTGAAAAGTTGCCAAATAAATTATTCACTCGTTTTACAGGAATTGACAGTCATGATGGAGAAATTAGAGCGTTCCCACGAGATGGAAGCTGCTGAGCGAGCTAAACTTGAACAAGAGATTAGGGCTAAGCAAGATGAGGTTCAACGCATCCAATCCGAGGTGGAGGCTAAGGACGCGGAGGCCAGAAGGTTACAGGAGGAAGTCGAGTCCGCTAGGTAAGTCCAGATTTTAAAAATCAAATGAGTTTTTGTAATTTTTATAGTAAATTCAAAAATCACCCGCGGGGTGGCACTAACCCGGGAGAACCGGGAGAAACTTGCACCGGGAGATTTCCCGTATTTTGTAATTTTTGAAACTTTCAACAATACTTCTCACCTTATTTAATATCCTGCAATTTGGAATGGTGATCGCATCTCTGAGTAAAAAAACAAACTATCCAGTCCTTCTAAATGTCACTTGTTAATACATGATGTGATACTTATTAATAATATATTTATCGTCTTTAAAATGTGCAATTCTAAAACAGTTCAATCTTTCAGGCCTTGAACTAAAGTTTCTTGTTAAATTAATTTTTAGATTAAATTTAGAGTTTTTGAATTTTGAATTTCAATATATTGTTGTTTCAAATTTAAATAATCAACATTTTAGGAATTAATTAATAATTAAATAATTTTATATGTAAATATTAATAAATTTCGGATTGAAAAGCATAAAATTGTACAATTTCAAAAAATGAAATCATATCATGGCAATATTGTTTTGTATTCTTTATCTTAATTTTTAATTTTCTATCTAAGATCTTAAAATTCTCGAATTTTTAGTTTAAGATTTAAACAAATATGTAATATTAAATTTAAAAAATTTTATATTCAGAATCTAGAATGAATAATAATTATAAAGGGATATTTGAAGTTAAAAAATTAAAAATTGAGTTGGAAATAAAAAACGATGAAAATTAAACTAGCTGAAATGGATACATCAGTAAAGGAAAATTTTGGTCATTTTAAATGGTTACAATTTCAGATTTATAAATTTTCAGGAACAACGCTAAATTTTTTATTTTTTTCCTTTCATACTTTTTAATTTTCAAATAAAATTTAATTGGTTAAAGTTGTTTAATCAGTTTTAATATTAACTTGTAATTTTGTTATTTTATGTTTTCAATCATTAATTATTTATTTTGAACGTTTTTAATTATAAGGAATACAATGCCAATTACTCTGAATTTTAAACGGTCCCGTTTCCACTATTTGAATATTAAATGTTCAATTTTTAACATTTTGACATTCTCATATTTTTAATATTTTAAGCTAAGATCATGCTAGTTTCGTAATTCTCGAAATTAAATTAAAATTATTTAATTTTTAGCGCTTCGAATTTGAAATTATATAATTCAAATCCTTTTTCTAATTAAGTTATTAATTATTGTTGTAAAAATATTTCTAACCTTATATTAAAAAATTGGTTTAATAATGTATTTTTAAATTTGCATATTTTCATGTTAGTAAATAGAAATTCAGAGAGAGGAATTCTCGGGATTTATTTCGGATTTTTGAGTGAAACGACTGTAAATTTTCTGGGAAAATAAAAAAATTGAGAATGAAAGTAAGCCGCTGGCATTGACGAACGAAGGGGCTTGATAATAATTTATTAAACCTTAAAAAATATATTAAAACCTTGAAAACCTTGGACGTCTCCTTGAATTTTTCATCAATATTTTGAATAGAATTTTTGCGATTCTTTGCTTACGAAACATTTATAATATTGAAATCCGAAAGGTAGTTTAATTCTTTTAACCCTTTTTTGTATTTGTTACAATCTTGTGGTATTTTCATATTTAAAATGTGGTAAAGAACTTAAAGTATACATTTTTTCTGATACTCAACTTATAAATTATAAAAATTATTAATCGAAAATGTCGATGTTAATTCAGTTTCAAGATTAGAGTTTTCAAAGGTCTGACCACTCCGCTTTTGAATGTACACTAGATTTTTAGATATTAAACGATTTTGATATAGATTTCAATGATTTGGAAATATTTCAAAGAGTTCAAATTTTTCCTAAGGACTTCACAAGGATTTCAAAAGATTTTAAAAGGTTTCATTCAGATTAAAGAGATTTCTAGAAGGCGTTGTAAATTCGATTTCAAAAATGTAAAAGACTTTACGAAGACGTTGTACATCAGATTTCAAATGATTTCAGAGAGATTTCCGGAAGAATTAAAAAGGTTTTAAAAGATAATAAAAAGATTTCAAACGGTTTCAAATTATTTAAAAATATTTTACAATATTTTTAAAGATATCAAGGATTTTAAAGATTTCATAAAGATTTAAAAGATATGGTAAATACGTTGTTGTGGATCCATTTTTAAATACTCAAATTATTTTAAAAGGTTTCAAAATATTTTTGAAGATTTCACAAAGATGTTTGAAGGTTTCACGAAGATTTGAAGATCTCACCAAAATTTTACTAAGGCGTAAAAGATTTCTCGAAGGCGTTGTACGTCAAGTTTCAATGGTTTCGAACGATTTCAAACATTTTAAATTATTTCAAACGTTTTCACGAAGATTCCGAAAGATTGCAAAGGTTTCAATAGATTTCAAGGATTTTAAATATTTCACAATGATTGCAAAATTAATTACCTAAAATTTGTTAGTGGCATGAAAGTTTTATTTTCAAGTTCGACATGATCAATATGTCTAAAAAAAATCTATAATTTCTTAATAATTTTTATTACTGAATTGTGCAATAAAATGCAGCTTTACAGAAGCCGGGAAAAGGCCTTGAATTTTGGTTCCTTACAATCGGTAGACGCTCTGTTTATTTTAATAATCTTATTAAATTTCAGATTGAGACAGGAAGAAGCCGACAGGGCATTCCAAGCAAACGCGACGACACCTCAACATCACCATGTTGAGGAGAATGAAGAGGAAGGTGAGGAGGAAGGTGAAGAGGAAGGAGAACACAGAGATGTGACGAAGGAACTCGTGACCGACGAGTCGATAGTCGATCCCGTCGAGGAACGACGCACTTTAGCAGAAAGGAATGAACGTCTCCACGATCAACTTAAGGTGACCTTTCATCTGTTGTCTATTAAAAATGGGAATATTTGTTATTTATTTGAGAATGTTAAGAAACAACAATTACTCCAACTCTATAGGACCGTTTATAAAGGATTTTATGTTAAAACTTTTACACGATTAAGATTCTGGTCTTTGAATATTATTGATCAGAGAAAATAAAAAATTGGTCAGGAAAAAGTTAAGTAATTTTGAAAATGAAGTTTTAGGGGCCACCCTGTTTTAATGATTTCGAAAGAGATCAAAATGTAGAAGCTTTTTAACAGTCATAAAAGGTTTCAAACAAATAATTTTTTTTTAATTTATTAAGATTCCTAGAAAAATTGAAAAAGATTCTTTATGGTGCAAAAATTAATGAAAAGATTTGAGAAGACTTTCATAACTGTAAACAAATAATAAAGTGGCTTAGAACATTTTTTAGTTTTGCAGGATTTATTCAAAGTTTTAGAAAAAAATCGATTAATGTCTAAAAAAATATTTCGAAGTTTTGAACAAATTTCAAAAATAATTTAAAATTTGAACTGTACAATTATAAATTACAATGTATAAGAACGTAAAAAAAAGATTTATTTTATAATTTAATGGCATTTAGTTTAAATGTATTAAATTGAAAAGGTAGAAAATTAATCTTCTTAGTTGAAAATACGATTTTTTGATTGTAAAATTCGTCTATTTTGTAGAAATTTAATCTTTTTTTATTGAAATATCAATAATTATATGGTTTGTTCGAAATTCGTCTTTGTAGGCAATGCAGGCTGAAAATTAAATTATTTTGTTGAAAACTTAACTGTCTTATAAAAAGATCAATCTTTTTTCTTTGAAAAATCGACGATTTGATTAAAAATGTATCTTTGCACGTTGAGAATTCCTTAATTTAGTTAAAAATATAGCTATTTTGTTGGAAATTCGATTTCTTTTCACTGAAAATTGAAATATTTGGTTAAAAATTCAATTGTTTTGTTCAAAACTCATCATTTTTGATTGAAATTCGTCTTTTGTGATAGAAAAGTAATGGTTTTTTTTTGTAGAAAAGTAAATAATTTCTTTAAATCTGGTTGTATAACGACGCTAGAGCTTAGTTCAATTTTCAACAAAAAATATGAATTTTTAATAAATAAGTTAATTCACGTCCAAATAGTTGAATTTCAACTAAAATAATGAATCTTCAGCTAAAAAAGAGAAATGTTCAACAGAATAGTTCAACCTTCGACCAAAAACGGACTAATTTTTAACCAAGCAGTTGCTTTTTTTAAAAATAAAAACGGATGTGTTTTCAACCAAGAAGATTAATTAATTTTCTACCAAAAAAGACGATTTTTCAGAAAAAAACATGAGTTTTAAACTAAAAATGGAATATTGACATTTTCAACGAAGAAAATTAATTCTCGAATGAAAAAAACTACTATTTTTTAACAGAATAGTTAGCATTTCCACCAAAGAGATTGAATTTTCAACTAAATTTATGAATCTTGAAAGAAAACGAATTTTCAAGTAGAGACAGGGTATCTACGATACCTGAAAAATCTGGAATTGTCAGAAATTTGTATATACCTGGAAAAACCTCGGAATGATAGGAAATTACTTTTAAAGTCAGAGAAATTTTTCGAGAGCGTGATTACTTTTTTTGTTTTATTTGCCTTATAAACATGAATAACGATGCTTATTTATTCGTAAAAGTAGCTCTTCATTACCGCATTTCATAATTTTGTTAAAAATTCGTTTTTGTTTTGTTTGAAATTAAAGTTGAACCGTTTGTTTGTAATTTTTACTCTCGCTTGATTAAAAAATCTTTTTCGGTTTAAAATTTCAACTCATCTTGAAAATGCGTCCTTTTTTGTTTAATTCGCTTGTTTTTTTAATAAAAATTAAAATCTGCACTGGTAGAAATATAACTAATACATTTTTTTGTTCATAATTTATGTTTTGGTAATAAAAATGTAATTACTTGATGGAAAGATTAATTGAAAAAAAATCTTTTTGGTCAAAGATTCGTCATTTTAATTTTAATTTTTGTTACCAATTTATCTATTCTAGTTGAAGATTCATTATGTTAGTCAAAAATTTATTTGTTTGGTTAAAATTAAAAATGCTTCGTTGAGAGTTAACAAATTTATTTACAAACTCATCTTTTTAGTTTAAAATTAATTTATTCTAGTTAATTTTTGGTTGAAAGTCGATATTTTTTCGTTCAAAACTCAAATCTTTGGTTGAAAAGTCGTCCTTTTGTGTAGAAAATTAATCCTTTTACTTGAAAAAGTTGGAAATTTGAAGCAGCTTGAAAAGAATTTAAGATAGTAAACACATTAATTTTACCTATTTATGCACTGAATTTTAAATATAGGATTCTAACATAAGAATTTGTTTGAATTATTATTGAAATTCGTGGACTTTGAAAAACAAGTGTAAGAAATGATGAATTATATTTTTAGTATTATTTATTTATTTAACTAATCGATGATGCTAATATATTTAGGAATATCTTGTAATGTAATTTGTCAACACTTTCAAAATTAAACATATAAATTAAATCCCTAGAAACTGAAAAAGCCATTATTTATAATAAACTCGTGAAACAGTTCCAGGATTTAAGTAGACACCCTGAAAGAGTTCAATATTTAACCAAAAAGTTTTCTACGATATTATTTATTGATCAAGAGAGAGAGAGTGAGAAAATTGTCAAATTCTTTGTAATCGTCTAATAATTTAAACATTTGTTGTTCTCTTTTCCAGGCATTGAAGCAGGATCTGGCGCAGTCGCGCGACGAGACAAAAGAGACAGTGATGGACAAAATCCACAGAGAAAATGTTCGCCAGGGTCGTGACAAGTACAAGACGCTGCGTGAGATTCGCAAGGGAAATACCAAGCGTCGTGTCGATCAGTTTGAGAACATGTAAATTTACATTTGATCCTTATCCAACTGCTAACCTACTTTATCTTGTTTACCATCCTCGAGGGCAATTCATGCATGCAGCAAATAGAGAGAAGAGGAAGAGCAGAAATGTTTAAAGATATACATATAAGAGGATTAATTAGAGAGGATTGGCAAATACCTATATCGTCTGCATGTATTGTTTTGACTATGCGACGTGGTTCGCTTCTTCTTTTTTTTTTTTTTTATTGTCTTCCGCATTTATCCAGGAACGTGAAGATATCCCTGAAAAAATGCACTCTCGTCCTCTTATGCATCGAGGATTTACGGCTACAATGGCTGTTCTTCGATTGTGCAGAGTGGGCACGATCAATTTTCGCCCTGCATTTTTATTCTCATATTCTTACTGATGCGAGTTCTCGAAGTATTCTGGAACAAGTATTCTGGCAATTGCGAACTTTTCCTTGATTCTGTCGAGCAATTTCCACGGCCTATTGGTTTCTTTTTTGCTTTTTTTTTGCTTTTTTTCGAGACTTCTCTTTTTAACGAGACAAATTTTATCAGTCGCTTTTCTGTGTGTATTTATATATATGTACGTAGAAAAGTACATATGTAGATGCAATCGGGGAGGATTTTTCGAAACCGATTGCTTACACGCAAGTGATATCGAATATCAAAAGAGGGGATTTATAGAGAACATTATATTGAAACGAGAAAATTCTCTTCTCGTGGTTCTATTTACATTTCTAGCATATTCGGATTACGATTTACTAATTAGTGATTTTATATTGATCACACTCGTGGCCTTTATTGATATACATATAGTACTAGATACTTATGTACGATAGGAAGAAAGACAGAAAGAAAGAAAGAGAAAGAGAGTGCGTGTTTGCGTGTGAGAATGCAAAAGTGGAAAGAATGTGCGAGAGAAAAGAGAGAGAGAGAGAGAGAGAGAGTGAATGACAGATAACGGCGTAGCGGTTTTGCGTACGCCGTGTTATTTTTTAAAAGCGACTCATTTTTCAAAAGCCCCAAATATCCAGTCGAGAAAGAGAGAAAGAGAGAGAGAGAGAGAGAGAGAAAGGTCGAACCACCGATCACATTCACGTTTCTTCTAATGCCGGCAATTATATTCTGTTTGATAAAAATACGAGCGACCATCTTTATATATGTGTATCGAGAGGAAATGTGACATTCGAGTAGTAGGTCAGGCTTTGGAGATTGAACGGTATCCGTCGATATTATATCATTACTTAGTATTATCAACCACCACTCGTTACAATCGTGAACAAGGAATTCAAAACATTATCAGAGGAAATAACGATAGATATTTTTTGATTATATTTAATAGTAATATTTACAAATTAGTAGTCTTATTATTATATTATTAATTAATTATTATTATATTAATGTTTACAGTTTAGTAGTGTTATATCGATATATTAATTAATTGCCAACCATGGTCGTTCAGCTTCTACACATTTGAGGTAGATCGGAAGGACCACCCTCAATCGACTAACTTTATTTTTTTTTATTTTAGAAACTTTTCACTGTTCCGCAAAGTTTTTTAACCGTTTTTTTTGTTTTTTGTTTTTGCTACCGCCGTCTTTACTTAAAAGTTGAAACAGTTAATGTCAAAACATTCCAGACGAACTCTGAGAGCTACGAATTGTATACTTTGCTAATTTTACAAAAAGAACTGTTTATTATTTTTTTTTTGTAAAAAATAGAATGGTATCGGAAGCAAACTTGAAATTTGATACAACTTTTTTTTCTGAAACGGTACTTAACACACACACACACACAGTCTCATCGAATTAAATGGTTACATGCGTCCGAATGAAAAACCGTCTACGTAGAGTTTAATAGCGTAGATTCTAGAAATTGCAATGCAATATCGTACTACGTGTAAATAAATATTAATCGAAACGCCTAACATTTTTCGCA
>JAWWLR010000054.1:40223813-40236948 GCA_035041075.1 Acraspis erinacei
CCTATTGTATTAGCTCTGTAAATATTAGTATTACATTTATCACACATACAATTTTTGACATTAATTTCTTTCTCAAATCCTGAAGTTCCCCTTAACCTGCCAACAATTGGGTACATTACCCTACCTCCCTCTAACTGAAAAGTTGAAAATAGTGGAAAAATTCGGAAAAAGCGCGACTTTCTAATTCTATTCGAAGAGAAAATGGCTAAAAAATAGCAAATTGTTAAAAAAATGTATGTAAAAATATAATGATCAGTAGAAGGTAGCAATTTATGTATTATAAACAATTTGTATTTTTTTTAACCGCGAAAGAGTTATAATTAGCTAAACCCAATTTTCACTCTTAAACTATTCCGAAATTTTGAGTGATAGCAGGGTGGCCGTTGTACTCCAGGACAAAAATTCTCGGTCATTTCCTGGCGTTTTCTCGGCTCACAACCATTTTTTACGCTCGAAAATTTGAAATTCTTAAATCCTAGCAATCATATTCAATTTAGAAAAAATAAAACTTGAACGATTATAATTTTATTTAACTGAACATTTTTTATATTACAATATAAATTAATTTTATTTTAATTCCTGAAGATTTAAAAATTTGCCTTTGTTATTCATTTATCAGAACCTCTGTTTCTTTTGAAATCTTTTGAAAGATTCTTTTAAAACTATTTTTTTTAATTACAAAATTATCTTAAACTTTCTCAGGAATAATTTCAAATGATGTCTAAAATTTTTACAAAACTTCTAAATATTTATGAAAATTTTCTAAAATGATCTAAAAATCCTTTAAAGTTATAAAAAATGGTCTTTAAATCTTACAGATTCTTTTTTGACAATTTTGAAAATTCTTAAAAAATTTTAAAAATATTCTCTTGAAACTGATTATTGAGAATATAAAATTTGAGGTGAAAATAATAAACTCTCGGGCACTGCTTTGACAACAAATCATATTTCAAATCTATACAAGCTTCAACTTTTCTGATTACATTTCTCTTGTCGATTTCTTATTTTTCCAAATGTTATTCTGATTATACTGTAATTTTAAAGGTTTCACTACAACTAAGTTATGTTATTAATTGATTGAAGTTAATTTATTCAACTTTTAAAGTTTTCACCTTGCAAGAACGATTATTTCTTACATTTTTGGGGAAAAATAATTGTTTTAATAATTTAAATTTGTTTAAATAATTTCAATTTGTTTAAAAAGTTATGATAAATATTCAAATTGTCCATTAGTAATTATTTGTATTAAAAAGACAACGGAAATTGCTAAAAAGTAACAATAATACGTAAAAATGTAGTTTTTTTATTTTTGGGTCATATTTCGGGCGCTGATGTATGGTTTATTTCGTAGACACTCCTCTTAAATCCCCACAAAACTTGGCATGTTTCGAAGAAACCCTGGAACAGGAGTTCAATTTTTCCAAAATTCAAAATTTCTCCATATTAATTAAATGGGATTTTGAACTGCCCGGTTAACTCATATGAAATTAAATGCAATCGTCGGCACAGACTCACTAATTTCAGAGTGAGTGGCCCCTCGCCAAATAATGACGATTCTGAATAAAATGTACAAAAACCTCTTTTTTATGGGGAGTACGTGTTAATCTTCAAAAGCAGTTTTCAAAATCTATTCGAGAATGAATGAAATAAATGTATATGTATCTTGAAATGCCTTGTCATTGTAAGTATAACTAGATAGAAAAATTTTAAATTGAAATTCGCGCCAAAACCTTGAAAATTAGATCGTAATCAGAACAAAATCAACGAAATATTTTGAAAATCCATGACCCATTATCACTTTCCTTTTTTTCTAATCACAGCTTTCTAAATGAACTCTGAGTCATGACTCGTAGGTTTCCATAAATAATTATTCAAGATTTACGACAAATATGTAATATCTCGTGATCTTCAAAGTGAAACTTTGACGGCAGTAGCAGAGATGGCAGTAGCAACCCTTAAAACTGAAATATCAGGCCTGCCAACTGTGAGAATGTTGACATTAAAAAGATATCAAAATGACGCCTGGATTCAGGGACCGTGGTTCGCTGCGTTCACTGTGAAAACAATTATTTTGTATAAATAAATATACCTAAAGTTCCCAAAATAGTGGGCTGATTGTTGCAGTTCGAGAAGAGATTTTTTGTGGACAACGAATTAACAAAAAGTAATCCCGGAGAGCTTAGAACAGGTGGGTATTTTTTTTTAAACAAGTGATGTAACCAGCTTTGAATTTTAGTGTCTAAAAACCCGGCACATATTCTTCTCGCATTGTTTACAATTCAGTTTAAATGTAAATTTTGATAAAATATGCAATGAATTCCTCAGTTCCTAACTTTAACGCACTCCCGGTTTGTAATTTCTGAATATTCACATATTGCGGCATTTTCTTTTAAAGTATCTCGAACTCTATCAAAAGGAATCCGAGTTTGTTTATGATTATCGAAAATCGAATTTGCATTTAAAATTTAATAGTTGCTTTAAACATATATATGTTATGAAGCATAGAGGGAAAGTGAGTTTGAAAAGTTTCATTGATTTAAGGTGAAGTATGAAGTCTTTATATAGTTTTGCAAGTCATTTTGACTATTTTTCTTTAGATCATAGAGGATAATTCTTTTCTAAATGTTAATTAATAGCAGTCTCTAAACATGTTCAAGGATTAGTTTGCTTTTCATGAAACAAACAAATTAATTATTAAAACTTCTATTTATATAATTATTATTGTTGCCAGCGTGGCCCAGTAACCGCGCGAAAAGATAAGAATTTTTAAGAACAGGGAAATCTAGAAACGACAGTGAATTTATTTTATGATATTGATTTAAATAAGTAGATAATCCAGTCCAAACATTGTAAATGTCAAGTGATTAAAATAAAACAACGTTAAAACTATAAAAATTTGTGTTTAATATAGTACTAAACTATTAAATTGTTAATGATAACCTAAAATATATATTAAGCAAACCAAAAATCACGTTCGAAAACTTTTAGATTTTAAACGCTCAAGGTGTTTCAATTAAAAAGAAAAAAAAGGAATTTTCTACAAAATAGTTGAATTTTCAAAGCAGTATTTAAATTTTTTGGCAAAGCAATTTTTATCATTAAAAGATGAATTTTCACCAATAAACGCAATGGTTGAAGTTTCAGCCGAGAGAGATTTTAATTTTAAATAAAAAAAGACTAGAATTTAACAACAAAAAAAAGGAATTTTCCATAGAAAACTTGAATCCTTGACTAAAACATATTAATTTTCAACTAAAAAGTAGCATTTTCAACTGAAAGGATTAATTTTCTACCAAAAGAGATCGATTTTTAACAAAATACATAAATTTCTACTGAAAATAATAAGCTTTCAACTAAAAATAAAATAGTTTAATTTTCATTAAAAGAAATTCATTTTCAAGCAAAAGCGAAACGAGTTTTCAATAAAATAGTGAAATTATCAACCAAAGAAATTAATTTTTAACTCATGTGATGAATCTTCAACTCAAAAAATTAATTTTTAGCAAATTATTTCAACTCCAGAAAGAAAAAAATGTAATCAAGTTGTTGAATTTCCAAGCCAAAAATACGAACTTTCATTTAAATAATTGAATTTCTAATGAAACAAAATATTTCAGCCAAGAAAGAAAAGAAAATCAATCAATTTGTTGAATTTTCAAGGCAAAAAGCTAAAATTTCGACAAAACAGTTGAATTTTCTAGCAAATAAGATGGATTTTCAAAAAATGTAATAATTTATATTTTAACAAAGAAAAGATTTTCATACAAAAATAAAAACAGTTGAATTGAACGTAAAAGGGCAAAGTTTTATTAGAATAGTTGCAGCTTCAGCTAAACAAAATTCATTTTCAACAATAAGTGGCATTTTTAACGTCAACAAAAATGAAATTTCTACCAAAAGGGATGAATTTTCAAATAAGAATGACGAATTTTCAGCAAGAGTCGACATTCTAACGAAGAAAGATTTTTCAGTTACTAAGTAAAATAATTTCATCCAAAGTGTTGAGTTTCAAAGCAGAAAAGACCATTTTTTTACAAGACAGTTGAATTTTCAACAATAAATGCAATAGTTGATATTTCAATCGAGAATGATATTAATTTCAAATAAAATAGTTAAAATTTCATTAAAAAACTTAATTTTCAACCAACAATGAACCGATTTTTCAATAAAAATAAATAATTTTGGAAGCAAAGAAATGAATTTTTAACTTAAATTATGAATCTTATTCTAAAAAAATTAATTTTCAAAAAAAGAGTTAAACTAAATAGTTGAATTTTTAATCAAACAAAATTCTTTAGTAAAGAAAGAAAAAATATAATTAAATTGTTGAATTTTCAAGGCAAAGAGACGAATTTTAAACATAATAGTTAAATTTTTAATCCGAATGTTGAATTTTCAAGCCAAAGAACAATTTTTCAAGACAATAGTTGAATTTTTAATCAAAAATAATTTTTCTATTCATTAAAGCAAAAGATCATTAAATTGTTGAATTTTCAAGCCAAAAAGACGAGTAAAAAAAGATGCGTTTTTGGTTAATAATATTGCATGATTAAGACTCTGCTGTTTTAATATTAATGGTGAGGGAAAACAAGAAATTGATCAGAGAAAAGTTAGATAATTTTAAAAATGAAGTTTGCTGCCACCCTGATGTACTATTCGGATGTGTAATTTATTTGACTTATTTTTCTATTTATTCTTTTTCATTTACTTCCTCCTAAAAATTATATTTTTAGTGAAACATTTTATTTTATCGTTGAAAAGTCAGAAATTTTGTTACAAAGACATACTTTTTGGTTGAAAATTAAACTATTTTGTTGGAAAATCAATTTCGTTTGAAAGTAGATATTTTTGCTTTAAAAATTAAAATTCAACTGAAATATTTTTTGGTTAAAAATTTAACTATTTTTTTGAAAATTCATGTTTTCGGTTGAATTCAACTATTTTTTATTTAAAATTACAATCTTTTTTATCTGAAGTATCTACTATTACATTATTTATTGAAGATTCATCATTTTATTTGAAAATCCAATTGTTTTGTAGAAAATTCGTTTTTTTTTTAAATTAATTTTTCTAACTAAAAAGTCAACTTTTTTAGTTGAAAATTCATCATTTTAGTTAAAAGTCCATTTTGCTGGTTAAAAGTTTAACTACTTTTTTGAAAGATAATTTTTTTTAGTTAAAAATAAATGAGAATAATCAACTTTTTTTGTTTTCTCAGAAATTTAATATACTACTTTCAATTTTAATCACAATAAAAATACAAATTCAAAACTAGAAAAAAATTTTAATAGCGTCTGAAATTAAACAGTTTTTAATTCCGTGTATCCGTATTCAAAGATTTTTTTTTCAAATCGCTACTCTTAACAGTTGGAAATTTTTAACTCGAAAAAATTTTAAATCAAATAATTTCACATTCAATTGCAGTCTTTATACTCTTCCCCTATTCTTGTTTAATTAAGAAACCCTATGTTTCACCTGTTTTCAAGAAACTTCCCTTTTTATAGTTTTTTCACTTAAGTGCAAGCTCAATTTCTATAACCCAAAAGGAAAATCAAACAATTTTTGTTGATAGTTCATTCCTTTTAGTTAAAAACTCGATTATTTGGTTGCAAGTTTATTTATTTCTGTTAAAAATTATCTTTTTGGTTTGAAAATTCACCTATTTGGATAGAAAATTCATAAATTTTGATTAAATATTGCTCTTATATGATAGAAAAGTAATTTTTTGGTTAAAAAAATTTTTATTTGAAAAATTAGCGGCTGTTTTTTGTAACATTACTCTATAAAGTTCTTCCTTATGGATTCAAATTTCAACTTTTATGGTGGAAAAGTCATCCTTTTTGATTAAAAATTGATCTTTCTTGGTTGAAAATGAACTTTATTAATTGAAAATTCAACTTTCTTTAAAAAAACTCGCCTTTTTGCTTGAAAATGATTATTTTTTTAATTCAACTATTTGGTTAAAAATTAATCTTTCTTTCTTGAAAATAATCCCTTTTGTCGAAAATAAAACTTTTTAGATTGATAATTCGACTGTCTTTTAGGTAAATCGTATTTTTAGCTTGAAAATTCAACTATTTGGCAAAAACATTAATTACTTTTTTTTAAATGCGTCTTTTTGCTTAAAAGTTCTGAACTATTTAATTGTAAATGTAATTAAATGGTTGAAAATTAATCTTTCAGGTTTAAAAGTTAACTTTTTTTGAAACTATTCGACTTTTTAACTTAAAAAATCGTCTCTTGGTTGAAAATTCAAGTATTTTCTTGAAATCGCAAATATATTTGAACTTGAAATCTGAGGAGTTTGGGCTTTTCTTATTCAATTCAATAATTTATCTATATTAATTTTATTTAAAAAAATTTATGCCCCTATTTTCTGAAGTTAAAAATTAATTTAAATTATAAACTTCTCTTATCTGGAAATAATCTAAGTTGACAATTGTAAAAAATAATAAAGGTATTGTTTGAATCATTCAGTGATTCAGTTGATCCGACTTTTTGTATTTAAAAAAAAATTTATATGCTCTTTTCTTTATATTTTTTTTTTATCCGAAACGGAACCCTAACACTGCAAATTTAGGATATTGGTCCACTTTGGATGCGTTAGTTTTGAACATATAAAATTTAAATCTATTCAGTTTTGAAAGTCCCAATAAGCTGGAAAATTTTAATTTATTTACTTTTGACTCGCATTTCAAAAGACACCCAGATAAAATAGAAAAAATCTATTTGGCTCAAGCCAAGAAAATTATCACAGAAAATGAGCGAATTTGGTGACGAAAAGGAACCGAAACCTCACCAGTCTCGAAGGCATCATCGGAAGAAGCATCGCGAATGCAAGATGTAAGAGTTAAATCTTTTAAAGCACACTGTTCTTTCATAAATCATAACTCAAAAATCCATCACCATACAAAATTTCTTTTTTATTTCAGACTTGCTAAATGCGAAAAGGTGTTAAATAAAACCTTAAATCCAACATTAAGTCAACAAAGAAGTTTGGATGCAATAATCTTCAACGAAATGTGCGATAAAGCTGATAAAGCTCGAGAGAATGAAAATAACAAAGATTTGGTCAAAGAAGGATGTCGGAAAACTAAGAGGTGCTTAAAATTACTTCGAGGATTTGATAAGGATCTGAAACTTGATATAGCAGCTGCTGGTTCCTACGCCCAGTTTGAAAGAAACGAACCAATGCCCGGCACGCCTAATAATATTAAGGTAATAATAATTCTCAAAACTTGACCTTCTTTCTATCAGATCGGCTCTTGGCTTTAGTTCAAAAGAATCAGCTATCTTTTTACCTTCACAGATTGAGACCAGAAATAGATTTCGAAGTCTGTGCTCAAAACCGGTCGATGTGGAGGAAAAGTTCAGTGAATCCCAAGACAATGATCTGCTGAAGGCGATCGGAACAGAAACTATTCTTCATTCTCCTAAGACTCAGGGTGTCAAGGAAAGGGAGATATTCCATGATACCTTTTCTTTTTTGATAAGACTGGTGAGATCGAAATTTAAAAAATAGATTCGGGTCTCGTACCGACAACTTTTTCTTTTCATATTAATTTTTTTTAACATAAAATAGCTTTCTCTGTTTAAAAAAATAGTGATAGGATGCAATTTTAGTTTTAAAATACGCGACAGAAGAGTAATTATTAAAAAGAACAGTTTTTGCAGAAACTTATGAAAAAGTTATTGGCTGAAATTGAAAAATCAGGAAATTTTGAAAAGGAAGTTTTGCAGTCATCCTGATATAATATTCTTGACAGTAATTTATTTCCCGTGTATTTCTAATTTTTCAGTTATTTCCTCCTGACTATTAATTTTTCAGTTAAAAATTGTATTATTTAGTTGAAATTTTCACATTTTTGGTTAAAAACTTAACTGTTTTGTTTGAAATTCATACGCTGGTGTTGAAAATTCAAGTTTTTTAAAATTAGTCTTTTTACTTTAAAAATGCATCTTGTTGGATCAACATTCAACGACGCATTCCTTTGAAATTTAACCATTTTATTGATATTCGTATTTTTTGGTTAAATTTAACTATGTTTGAAAATTCGTGTTTCTTTTGCTGAAAATTTAACTATTTCAGTTGAATTTAATTTTTTAGGTTCATCTGTTTGGCTGAAATTGAACTATTTTGTTAAAAATTCGTTTTCTTTTAGATTTAAAATTAATTTCTTAAATTAAAAGTTTACTTATTTCTTTTACGATTGAAAATGTATCTTTTTTTGTTCAAAGATAATATATTCTTGGTTAAAACTGTCCCCTCGTTTGGCTAAAACTGTTTGATTGAATGATTGAAAATTAACTTGTTTGTTGGCAATTCATATTTTTAGGTGGAAAATTTAATTGTTTTACAGAAAATTCGTCTTTTTGCTAGAAAGTTAAAAAATTTGGATTAACTTTTTTTCTGTCTTGCCTAAGAAATCTTTATTTGTTTGAGAATTGGTCGTTTTGTTTGGAAACTTTATAATTTTAGTTGAAAATTCATCTCTTTCGTTAAAAATTCGACTATTTGTTATGAAAATTATTTTGGTGTTGAAAATTAATATTTTTACTACAAATTTAACTTTTAAATGTATTTTTCTATCCCTATTTTGCAGAAACTTCGGTTTTTTGGTAGAAAATAATATTTTTTGGTTGAAAATTCTTCTTCATGGTTTTAAAATTCATCTCTTTTGGTAGAAACTTCTCGCTTGTTTGCTAAAAATGCAAATGTTACATTCTTTGTTAAGAATTCATCTTCTTAAGTGTAAAATTTAATTCTTTGTTTAATTTTACTATGTACTTTGTTGAAAATTCTTTTTTTTGTTTTTGTTGAAATATCAGAAACTAAATTTTTTATTGTGAATTCATCTTTTTGTTGAAAGTGCAACTGCCCTCTAAAAAATTCCTATTTTGGCTTTCAAATTTAACTATTTATTTAAAATGCAACTGTTTTTGGTTAAAATGATTTTTTTCGAATAAAAAATATGATCATTTGGTTAAAAATTCAAATATTTGGTTAAAAGCTGAACTATTTTGCTCGAAATAAAATAGAATAAATATATCATATATAATAGAATATTTAATATAATATAATATATACTAAATATAATAAATTTGGCTTCCAAGGTCAACTGTTTAGTTGTAACTGCAATTGTTTGACTAAAAATTATCTTTATTTTTTGGTGAAAATTCATCTTTTCGGGTTTACGAGGTAACTGTTTTCTGAAACATTCAACTTTTTCGCTTGAAAATAAATTAAAATAGTTTGTTGAAAATGCAACTGTTTTTGGTTGAAGTTGAATCATGTTTGTTTGAAAACTCGACTATTTGCTTGCAAATTCATCTTATAGGTAGAAACTTCTAGTATTTGCTAAAAAGTCTAGTATTTTGTTAAAAAATTAATTATTTTGTTGAAAATTCAATTATTTTGATAAAAATCTTTTTTTGTGGGATATTCAACTGTTTTGTTGAACATTCGTCTATTTGGACAAAAAATTTGTCCTTTTCGATATCTTTTTTGTTCAAAATTCAACTGCCTTCTACAACATTCAATTACTTGGTTGAAAATTCACCTCTTTTGTTAAAAATTGGAGTATTTGTTATGAAAATTATTTTGTTGTTGAAAATTAATATTTTTACTACAAATTTAACTTTTGAATGTATTTTTCCATCCCTATTTTGCAGAAACTTCTACTTTTGGTAGAAAATTAATATATTTTGGTTGAAAATTCTTCTTCATGGTTTTAAAATTCATCTCTTTTGGTAGAAACTTCTCGTTTGTTTGCTAAAAATGAAACTGTTGCACTTTTTGTTAAGAATTCATATTTTTAAGTGTAAAATTTAATTCTTTGGTTAATATTACTATGTACTTTCTTGAAAATTCTTTTTTGTTTTTGTTGAAATATCAGCAATTACATTTTTTATTGTGAATTCATCTTTTTGGTGAAAGTGCAACTGTCCTCTAAAAGCTTCATATTTTGGCTTTCAAATTTAACTGTTTATTTAAAATTCAAACTGTTTTTGATTGAAATTATTTTTTTTATCAAAAATATGATCATTTGGTTAAAAATTAAAATATTTGGTTAAAAGTTGAACAATTCTGCTCGAAATAAAATAGAATAAATATATAATATAATATAATATGTAATAAATATAATAAATTTGGCTTCCAAGGCTTCCAAAATCATCTTTTCGGGTTTACGAGGTAACTGTTTTCTGAAATATTCAACCTTTTTGCTTGAAAATAAATTAATCTAATAAATTAAACATTAAATAAAATGCAACTGTTTTTGGTTAAAGTTGAATAATGTTTGTTTGAAAATTCGACTATTTGCTTGAAAATTCATCTTGTAGGTAGAAAATTCTAGTATTTGGTTAAAAATTCGAGTATTTTGTTAAAAAATTAATTATTTTGTTGAAAATTCAATTATTTTAATAACAATATTTTGTTGTTGTTGTTGGATATTCAACTGTTTTGTTGAACATTCGTCTATTTGGATAGAAAATTCGTCCTCTTCGATTGAAAATTCATCTTTTTTGTTCAAAATTCAACTGCCTTCTAGAAAATTTAATTACTTTGAAAATGCAACTGTTTTTAGTTAAAGTTTCATCTTTTTGTTTGAAAATTCGACCATTTGTTTGAAAATTCTTCTTTGTAGGTTGACAATTCAACAATTTGTTTAGAAATTCTACTATTTCGTTAAAAACTCGTCTATTTTGTTGAAAATTTAATTATATTGTTGAAAATTCAAGTATTCTGATAAAAATCTTTTTTTTTATATTCGACTGTTTTGTAGGAACATTCGTCTGTTTGTACAGAAAATTCGTCGTTTTCGATTGAAAATTCATCTTTTTTGTTCAAATTTCAACTGCCTTCTAGAACATTTATTTACTTGGTTGAAAATTTTAATTTTTTTGGTTGAAGTTTAATCTTTTTATTTGAAAATTCGACCTTTTGGTTGAAAAGTCTTCTTTGTATTTAAATAATTCCACAATTTGGTTAGAAATTCTACTAGTTGGTTAAAAATTCGTCTATGTTGTTGAAAATTTAATTATTGGGTTGAAAATTCAAGTATTTTGATAAATCTTTTTTTTTGGATATTCAACTATTTTGTTGAAGATTCGTCTATTTTGATAGAAAATTCGTCCTCTTCGATTGAAAGTTGATCTTTTTTGTTCAAAATTCAACTGCCTTCTAGAATGTTTAATTACTTGGTTGAAAATGCAACTGTTTTTAATTTAAAGTTTAATCTTTTTGTTTGAAAATTCGACCATTTGGTTAAAAAGTCTTCTTTGTAGGTTGATAATTCAACAATTTGGTTCAAACTTCTACTACTCAGTTGAAAATTTAAATACTATGTTAAAAATCCATCTTTTTGGTCTAAACTTTAACTCTTTTTTTAAAATAATCCTTTTCAATTAAAAATTAATTTTTTATGGTAGAAAAGTATTAAGATTCTGGTGTTTGAATAATAATATTGAGGGAAAATAAAAAATATGTCTGTAAAAAATTAGGAAATTTTGAAAAACAAGTTTTACGAGCACTTTGTTTATTAATTTTCCATTTAGATCCTCTGATTATTTTTTTAGGGAAGTACAGACAAAGAACGTAGCAATTGCCATCGACAGATGAGCAGAGAGGAAACAAGATGGCAAAATGAGTTGAAGGATTTGATCTGGCTGGAATTACAGGCACACAAAGCAGATAGAAGTCCAATGGCTCAGGATGAATATCTTTGTAAACAACGCGAAGCTGTTGGTCCACTCCTCACGGAAATAATCGAGTATAGGTATGCAAATTTTGGTCACTGTCTGAAGAAAAAGTTACTGTAGACACTTTTTGTAAAGGAAAGGCCGCTTTAGTCACTTTATTCCATCTAATTTTTGATTTGATTCAAAACAAAAAGGAAACAGTATTTTATCTATCCATAAAATATATCGTAATCTATGGCATGAAAATTATTTTTCTCTTAAATGCTTAACTGCAAACTAAATTATTTGAATCCAAAAATAAAATGCAAATAGTTTTTGTTTTATGTTTCAGAATTAATTTTTGTTGTTAAAAATTGCATTATTTGGCTTGAAATTTTGTTATTTTATTGAAAATTTAGCTATTTTGTTAAAAAGTCATATTTTTTACTTGAAAATTCAACTGTTTGGCTGAAATGGAACAGTTTTTAGTTGCAGTCTCTTTTGCTTGGAAATTCAGCTATTTTGTCGATAATTTATTTTCTTTTGTTAAAATTTAACTTTTTTTTGAGAATTGATCTTTTCAGGATAAAAAGTCAAATTTTTCAACGAGTTTTTTTCTTGAAAATTCATCCCTTTTAGTAGAAAATTCATCTTTTTTGTTGAAAATGCAACTATTTCGTCGAAAATGACCTTTTTTGTTCAAAATAAATTTCTTTTTTGGTAAAAATTGAATAATTTGTTGCTAAAAATGCAATTCTTTAGTTAAAAATTAATAATTTGTCTTAGTTGAGGACTCAAATATTTGGAATGATAATTTTTTTAGTAGAACCTTCAACTATTTGGTTAAAAATTCATTTATTTAGTTGGAAAATCGTCTTTATTCATTAGAAACATCATCTTCTTGGTTAAAAATGCATTTTTTGGTTGATAATCCGTTTTTTTAAATGTACCTGCCAAAAAGTTGAATTTTCAACAAATTAAATAAATTGCCCACTAAACAGTTGGAACCATGGATATGATTTTAGTCCAAATTTTATTGATAATTTATTTTCAATTAAAAAAAAAGAATTTTCTACAAAACAGTTTAATTTTGTAACAAATAGTTGAATTTTATACAAAATTGTTAAATTTCTAACAAGATATGTAAATTTTCAGTTATGAAAATTGATTTTTAAGAAAAAAAAGGATTTTCAACTAAAATTATGAATCTTTAGCTAAAAAATGAACTTTTAAGAAAGTAGTTCAACTTTCAATCAAGAATTTGAATTTTCAAACTAGAAAGATGAATTTTTAACCAAGAAAGATGAATTTTCAACAAAAAATCTAATAGTTGATATTTGAGCAAATTAATATTTAAATATAAAATAAAAAACAGTCTTATTAAGGCAGTAAAGACAATTTTTTAAGAAAATACTGGAATCTTAATCTAAAACAGGTTAATTTGCAACCGAACACT
>JAWWLR010000054.1:40237048-40252125 GCA_035041075.1 Acraspis erinacei
TAAAACAGGTTAATTTGCAACCGAACACTTGCTTTTTAAACTAAAATATTATTTTCTACATAGAAAAGACGACTTTTCAACAAAATACATAAACTTCCAATCAAATAGTTAAATTTTATCCAAATTGTTAAATTTTCTAGCTGAAAATACGAATTTTCAACCGACACGGATTTGCTTTTAACTAAATAATTTCATTTCAAGGTAAAAAGATAAAATTTCTACAGAGCGAGGTGAATTTAAAGAAAATGAATTGTTGACTTTTCAACCAAATAATTCGATTTTTAATCAAATTGTAAATTTGTATAATAAAAATATAAATTCATAACTAAATATTTAATAGTAGACTTTTCAATCGAAAATATTAAATTTTAAATAAAAAATAGTTGGATTTTCCTATTGATTTCTATTAATTCAGTTCGAATTTGAGAGGAAAAATGAGAAGAAGGGAAAAAACTGTGAAGCCTGTCATAAATAAATACGAATTTTGATAGAATAAATAACAAAATTTTAAATAAACATTGAATTTCATTTTTAATATTTGAAAAATCTGATGACACTATTTTTTTAATTTGTGACACTATTTATACTATTCTCTATCTCGAAAGTGAGTCCGAGGACTATATCTCTGAAATATAAAATCTGAATCCTACTTTTAAGATAAAAATGAAATCTGTTTTCTCATGAATAATTTTTTGGACCAAAATCAAAGCATGAAATAATGATGAATTTAAAAATAATAAAATTAAAAATCCGCTGCGAAGTACTATGGCTGTATTCACTAAGGGTGTATTTATTTGAGTTCATTTTTGAGCATTTTGTTTCAAATAAAGTTTTCTCATAGAGGGAGGGTTTTCTCCAACAAAAGAGAAAAAATGAATACTTTCAATATTTTTCAAGCCCATTTCAAGCCCATCAAAATGTCAATCGATGTGTTCTGTTACAATAAACAACTTTTTAACTTACATTAGTGTTACATTCCTAATTTAAAAAAAAATTTCTTCATATAAACAATATAACTTTTTTTTTAACTTTCTAAGTTGCTATTTATTATTCAAGAATGGTCGTCGAGACAATCAATCAATCCACGCGTCTTGAAGACGCGAACAATTACATCAAATATAGTACTGTTTTATTCCCAATGTAAAAAAAACCTTTTATAAAGAAGGAAAATAATTTTGTTAACAAATTTAAAAACGCTATATTTAAAAAAAATTTAACGATATTAGTATAGGTTATTGTAGGTCATAAAAGATCGATCAATTGGGCAATTAATGCTTCTCGAAGACGCGAACAAATATATCATATGCATTACTGCTGTCTTCAAAATATTAAAAATATTTTCCTCATATTAAGAGGATATTCATTATTGTTTTTACATTTATAAATTGGTATTGCTAGATCATAAGACGTCATGAAAGTGACATCAATATATCACTCGACGTGTCTCTAAGACGCAAACAATCATTTCAGATACAGTGCTGTAGTATTTTAAATATGAGAGAAAGTTTTTCTCATATAAACAGAATACACCAATTTTTTTAATCATCATAAATCGGTACTGTCAGGTCATGAAAGATTCAACAATAGCTCGATTGATACATCTCGAAGACGCGAACAAATACACTATAGTATTGTTGTATTTTAAAAAGCAAACATGTTTTTCTCATATAAAGAGATTAAATCATTTTTTAAACTTAATAAAGCCATACTGTAAGGTCATGTAAGACTCAACAATAGTTTGATCGATGCGTCTCGAAGACGCGAAAAATTACACTAGGTCTCGTATTCTTGCATTTTAAAGATGAAAAAGTTTTTCCCATATAGAAAAGGTAAAGTTTTGGTCTGAAAGGTCTATTAAAAAGAAAAATTCTTTCCAATTTTTGAGAACCAACCCCAAATTTGGATGTTATTTAACAGGTATAATCCAACCACGAGCCTCGGCGAATTCGGTTCTACTACAGCTTCGAATGAAGAGGAATTAACCTGTAAATTTTTGACTCCAAGTAGCATACAATTGGGCATTTGTAAAGGATGTCTTTCGATGTATTGTCAAGTTTGTGGTCGAGTTCAAATCGATGCTTTGAAACAAGTAGAAACATTGTTGGCGAGACTAGAAGCTGCAGAAGCACTTTTTCCTTCCTCTCAAGCCTTTGGGAGTCAATATCCGCTTTACAAGAGTCCGGAATTCACTGGAAGGGTTAAGGCCATGTGTCTCTGGTATAATATGACCAAGCACCATCGACTCAAATTGTTAATCCTGGGGAAATTGCTGATGATGCTGCATACGAAGAAGAAACATGAGGATACCGCTGATAGTGGTTTTAGGTAGGAATTCAGTTTTTTGACTTCCTGATTTAGTAATCATCAAATTTTGTGTAGTTGCTTCCTACGATTTCATCTTCCCTATTTAAAGTTAAATGTTATTAAGCTTAGCTTTTTTAAGTTAAATTAAAAATTCATATTTTTTGTTTATTATCTCCTGTTTTTAGAATAATATTCATGTTTATAATATGACTAATTATACTAAAAATTTTAATTTTATTTTCTTTAATAATAAAAGTTGACAAATAATTTTAAAAAACTAAATATTTGGATATTTAATGAAAAATGTATTCATGTAGAAGGATCAAAAACGGAAAATAAATTTCTTATCATTTAAATTTAAAGTTTACATATTTTAAATTATTATTATCAATTTTATCAATAAAATTTTCATACTATTGTTAATCAGGAAATCCTGGAAATCAGGGAAAAGTCGGGGAATTTGAAAAAATGCAAAATTCAGGAAATATCCGTAAGAAGTACTTTAAGTCCAACTTTCACTTCTAGTCACTTTTTTCTCAAATCGCTTTTTAAGCTACTTCTTTCAGATAAAGTCACTTTAGTCACCTTTCTTCCCATAGATTAACACATTGTTTAACCAGTATTGAATTCAGATCTATATCTTTTTCTGAGTTTTCTTGAATTCTTTTGAAATATTTAAGGGTATTTTAAAAGATTACAAGCAATTTTTAATAGAATTCCAAGAAATGTTCAAGAACTGTAAAAAATTTCGAAGGATTTGAAAGATTTTAGGATATTTTTAAATTTTCGAAGGAATTTTAAAGAGCTTTAAACAGTTTTAACGGATTTTCGATATATTAGGGTATTTTAAAAGATTCCAGAAGCATTTTCAAGATATTAAAACATGTGAAAGGAATTTCTTAAAGGATTTAAACAAATTTTAATGCGAATAAGGTTTAATGATATTTCAAATGATTCCAATGGATTTTATGAGGCTTCCGAGGAATTTACATAATTTTAAGGCATTTTAAGACCTCTCAAAGTATTTAAATATATTATCTACCTTTTCAGGAAATATAATTTTCGTAAAATGTCACGAGATTTTATCTTATATTTATGGATTTCAAATAACTTATTTTTTCAAGTTTTAAGTTTTCAAATTGATTTCACTAATTAGAGGGGATGTGAAAGAATTTAAAGGATTTTAGGATATTTAAAAAAATCCAAAATGAATTTGTTAGAGATTTAGAAAGTTGGAAGGGATTTCAAATATCTTATATTATGCTCTTTTAATAGATTTCAATCATTTGAAGTGATTCCAAGAGATTAAATTTTTTTAAATATTTTCAAAAGCTGCAAGCAATTCTTAAGAGTTTTAAAAAGTCTCCAAGGATTTAAAAATATTTTAAAGGTTTTGAAATATTTAAGGGTATTTTTTTAAATTCCAATGAATTTTCAAGAGCTTTAAAAATTTCAAATATCTTACAGCTTTTTAAAAGATTTCAATCATTCGAAGTCATTCCAAAGGATCAGCCATTTTTTAAGTATTTACCAAAATTACAAGTAGTATTTATGAGCTTTAACAAATTTCAAGAGATTTACAAATATTTTTAATATTTTAGGATATGTTTAAAGATTTCAAGGAATTTTTAAGTGATTGGAAAAATTTTAAGGGATTTAAAAAGATTGTATAGGATTTTTAATATCGTAGGGTGCTTTAATATATTTCAAACATTTGAAGTGACTCTAAAGGATTAAAAAAATTGTAGCGTATTTAAAAAAATTCTTAGTAATTTTTAAGAGCATTAAAAAGTTTCAAGAAATTTCAAAGATTTGTAATGATTTGAAATATTCAAGGGTATTTTAGAAGATTTGCAAGGTACTTTTAATTCATTTAAATAATTTCAAGGAATTTTAAAGGTTTAAAAATATTTAAGGGTATTTAAAAAAATTACAAGACAGTTTCATGAGATTACAAAAATTTCACGGAATTGTAATGGTTTTAAGGGATTTGAACAAATTTTAGAAGACTCCAAGGAATTTTATAAAATGTCCGAGGATTTCAATGATTTTGTTAATTTTAAAAGGTCTGCAGGTATTTTAATATATTGTCGAGAATTTCAGGCAATATCATCAAATTGTGTAGAATTACACACGATTTTATAAATTTTTAATGGGTTGTAAAGAATTTGTTCACAAGGATACACAAGAACCCTGAATTCTTTTGAACTTTTTAAAACTCATTTCAAACTTACTGAATTCAATGAATCTATTTTATATTTTTTGATTTTTTTCTAATTCTAATTTACTTTAAATTCGTCTAAATTCAGTCTAATTTTACTGCAATCAATAGAATTTTTTTGAATTTTTTTCAGTTCATTTGAATTCTTTTGAATTTAACTTGAATTGCTCTGGAGTCTCATCAATCGATTTATTTTAAATTCAAAAGAACAATAATCACTCTTTTCAAGTAAATGGGCCGGAAAGTAGCAATTAAAAATGTATAAATTTGAATAAAAAAATTCTATTCCATTCATGACGGATTATATTAAAAATATTAATGGACAGGCAAAATGAAAAATTAGTCATGGAAATGTCAGGGAATTTTAAAGATGAAGTTTTGCGGCCATCCTGATTGTGGTATCTTATTGTTAGTTTTTAGTTCACAGAGTACAAACGTAGATCATCCGATAGATCAGCGTCAATCACTAGTTCGATTCGAAGTACCTAACATAGAAGAAACTAGCAGCCCCTCTGATAGTAACAACAGTACTGGATCTCATTCATCTTCATTCAGTGGTCTTTCCTTCGGAAGAACTTACTCTTCTTCCTCGGAATCTGCGCTAAGTTACACCGAAGAAGAGAAATTAGAAAGACTAGATTTCTACTTGATGGAGTTTGATAGACAAGCCTACAGGTAACTTAATAAATATTAGTAATATAGTAATATATTAGCGGTGGAGCCTTTCTTTATAGCACAATTTGTACATAGTTTAATAATATTATGCTATGTAAAAATTGTACATAAATAATAAATATTAAATAAAGGTATAAAATTCATATTGCCAAAGATTTCAATGAATTTCCAAATATTTCACGAAGAATTCGGATAGATTTAAAAGATTTCACAAAGACTTCAATTATTTCGGAAATATTTCGGATAGATTTCAAAGATTGCACACAAATGTCCAATATTTCAAATATTTAGCACAGATTTCGGATGGATTTATACGATTTCACAAAGGCTTCAATGATTTTTCAAAGGATTCACAAATTTCTCAGATATTACCAAACATTTCGAAAATATTTGAAATAGTTCGCAAAGATTGCGAAAGATTTCACAAAGATTAAAAAAAGTTCACAAATATTTCGCAAAGATTTTGGATATATTTAAACGATTTCACGAATACTTAAATTTATTACTTAACAAAGATTTCCTATAGATTTCAAAGAGGACACAAAGATTTCAATGATTTCCCAAAGATTTTAAATACTGAGCAAAGATTTCATATAAATTTTAAAGATTTTACAAAGGCTTCAACGATTTCCCAAAAATTTCAGAAAGATTTCACATAGATTTCAAATATTTCAGATAGATTTCCAAGAATTCACACAAATTTCATAAATATTTCATAAATATTCTACAGATTTCGGATAGATTAAAAGAATTCACCAAGACTTAAATGATTTTCCAAAGATTTCAATAATTTCACAAATATTACCAAATATTTCGCAAAGATATTAGAAAGATTTCACAAAGATTTCAAATATTTCGCAAAAATTTCGGATAGATTTAAAATATTTTATAAAATTTCTAGATAAATTTCAAAATTGCACAAAGATTTCAATGTTTTACCAAATACTTCAGAAAATTTTAAATGATTTTCTAAGGATTTCAAAGATTTAAAATATTTGTGAAAGATTTCTGATAGATTTAAAAGATTTGAATTATTTGATAAAAATATCAGATAGATTTCGAAGAGTGCACAAATATTTTTAAAAGATTTCGTATAGATTAAAAAAACTTTCACAAATGCTTGAATTGTTTCACGCCGATTTTTGCAAAAATCCAAACGATCCGATGAATTGAATTATTTGACTTCAAATGGGGGAAAATAAATACTTTGCCCCTCCCTGCTGGATTTCTGAGGGGGCCATCGCCCCCTGTGCCCCCTTGGGCTCCACCTGCTCTGAATAGGTACTATTTCTACTAATGTTTATCACAAATTTTGAGGTTGAAATTATGAAATGTCTTAGAGTGATATACGATTTTAGAAAAATAAATTAATAAGCTACTTTTTAATTATGAGATCAGTATTTCCAGAACGGCCTATAATGAATTTCTTTAAATTTGTTCGCGACTCTAGACAAATATTGATAAGACACTCAGTTCACAAATAAATAATACTAAAATATTAGAAAAATTGATGCCAAAATAAACTAAAAACGACTGATTTATTTATTAACTTCACGTGGAATTTCAAATTATTTCATTGGATTTCTATAGATTTCAATAATTTCAGTGGCTTCAAACGAACTTACAAAATATCTTAGGTTTTTTAAAGTGAAATTGGGGAAATAAATTAAGAGAAATGAAACTTCAAGGAATTCCTAACGATTTCAAATATTTTAAAGGGTTTCAAAGATGTTTAGGGATTTTAACTTTTTTATCGAGATAACATCAATGAATAAGTTAAATTTAATATTCAAGGGATTTAAAATGTTTTCTACTTTTTTAAATGAATTTTTATGATCATTCTTTTTAAAGATTACAAATAATTTAAGAGATTTAAAGAATGACAAGGAATGGCAAATAATTTCGTAGCATTTCCGAAGATTTTACACTAATTATTTCAAAGGATTTACGTGATTTAAACAGATTTTCAAGATTTTAAGCTCGATTTTCAGGTAGTTATAGAGAAATTTGGAAAACTAATTAAATAAAATAAAATTTCAAGGGAATTTAAGGTTTTTCAACAAATTGCACAAGATTTAAAGGATTTTTGTTTAATTTACAAGGATTACAAATATTTTAAGCTCGATTTTAAGACTGAATATTTTGTTGGAATATCGTATTTTTTGGCAGAAAATTAATCTTCTTGTGTGAAAATTCAAGTATTCCAGTTAAATATTCATCATTTTAGTCGAAAATTCATCTGCCTACTTTGTTGAGAAATCGTATTTTTTCCTACAAAAATTAATCTTTTTGATTGAAAATATAATATTTTGACTTGAAAAGTTACGAATTTGGAGCGATTTAAATTAAATTTAATATAGTATATAAATTTTACCTAAACATACACTTAATTTTAAGTATAAGATGCCATAAAATTTATTTAAATTATTAATCAAACATTGATTATGTCAATTAATAATAATTAATAATGATCAAATCTATATTTATTATTATTATTATTATTATTATTATTAATATAACATATAGTACATATTACTTTAAATAATCTTAATTATAATAATTCACTGTCTCAGTATATAAATTCAAATTTGTCAAAGCTTTCTAAATTAAAAATATCAATTGAATCCCTAGAAATTGAAAAAAACATTCATAATTAACTCGCTAAATTATGTACATGTTCCAAATCAATTGTTTTTAAAAGTGCAAAATGTTTGAATGACTCCGTGCTATGAAAAATAATAAGATAAAAAACTTGCCTAAAAATATTTGGAATTTTCATTAGAAGTATAGTAATATAATTTTTATAAGAATCTATTTTCGTAACTATAAAATCCATTTATTCTTAAAATGTATGTTTTCTCAATTTGTTGTCATTTGTAAGAATATTAATGAATATAAGATAAGGAAATTTGGAATGAAGGTTCACTGATATTCAAAAACTTAGCTATTTTAAATTGTATAATTTCTAAATTGATTAAATTTTTTGTTGAAATGTATGCATTAAAATGTTATTTTATCATTATTATTATTTACTGACATTTTTATTTCAAAATTGAGGTTCATTTTCGTATTTCACAATGAAAAAGAGGCAAAAAAGAGAAACAGATATCATTGAAGAAAAAACGGATATTCAAATGAAAATATAATATCTTCATTCATTTCTAAACAAAATTCAACAAAAGGGGCTTTATGTAGGAAAAAATGAAATCAAAAGATCAGGCGACAGAAATGCGAATCAGAGTTTTCTGAAAATCTAAAAGCAAATCAGTTTTTTTTTAAATAACTGATTTGAACAATAAATAATGACAGCCATGTTTTTCCTACAAATAATAAGAGATATAATCATCATGTTGTAACACGCCTGTTGGGTCGCTATGACAGCGCCAACAATTTTGAACTATTGGGAAGAAATTTGAATTTCAATTCAATATTAACAAGAAATATTATAGTAAATAATTAATTTTAGACCTCAGTATAATATTGTTGATTAAAATGAATTGATATTTACTGTTCTTTTATATTAACATTGCTCTAATAATTTTGAGCTACCCAATATTTCGCCTGTCAGGTGGCGCTGCTTTCAAGTTAAAAGTGGTACCCTACAGGCGTATAAAAAAATTAGTAACTAATTTGTTTTTCATTTCAAATTTTCCAGTTATCACACTAACACACTGTTATTTTAATATAGTTTACCTTCTTGAATAGGAAGTACATAGAAGATGTCTTGAAGACAAGGAGATTACGAAAGAGTCTACATTTTCTGGAAAGACTGCACACGTCCGTTCTCCGGAAGGCAAGACTCGCATTAGAAAAGCCTCCTGATGACTGTGATAATGTTGCTAATGAGGAATACGAAGGCGATCAAGAATTGAAACGCTATGGAGCTTGGAGTAAAGAAGCCAAGGAATTAAATCTTCCTTCTTATAGGTATTTAAATTTTTTTATCCTTTTCACAAGACTTTGCTGTTTGAAAAAGAAGAGTTGTTTCTTCTAGTGAGTCTGTAATATTTTATATAATATTTTCTCATCAGAGCAGCCTTCGTATTTCTTTCTCGTGTCCCATTGGACGTTATCCACGAGTTCCTAAGAATGAGGCTAGAACAGAAGCCTGATCAACCAAGCCCTTTATCTGTAAGACAATTAATGCGAGAATTGCGCGAAGGACTTAGGATTGCTTGTATTCATCGCGATAGATTTTCTAGACATTCTTCCGCAGCCATGGCTTTTGAAGCAACCAGCAGTTTTCTTTTTCAACAGGAATTAAATGAATTCGACGGGAGTTTGAAAGCAGTTTTCGAAGTCTATATCGATTATTTGAAACAGTGGGTTGAAATGGTAAATCACGACAGTTTTCATAAAAATCTGATCATGGATGAATGGAATTTCGTCAAGTCTATCGCTGCTGATATCGTCGATGGTTATTCAATAGCTGGAAAAAAGTTTTGGTAAATATTATATTTTTTCAAAGGGGTTGACCACTCTTCTTTTCTGTAGTTTACCATATTTCAAGATTTAAAAAATTTCAAAAGTTTTAAAACATTTTTTAAATATTTTATTAAGGTTTCAAAGATTCCAAGATATTTCACAAAGAGTTTAGACATAGGTTTCAAAAATTGCAGGAGATTTAAAAGAATTTAAAATAATCCAGAAGATTGCATAAAGATTTCAACTATTCCAAAAGATTTCAATGATTTCCCGAAGACTTTACAAATTATTTTACAGATTTTTAAAGTTTTGAAACATTTTTTTAATCTTTTAGAAATTTTTCCAAAATTCCAAGAGATTTTACAAATATTTCAATTATTTCCCAAAGATTTCAAAAGGTTGCACAAAGTTTTCTCAAAGATTTTAAAAAGGATTCAAGAATTCAAAAAGATAAAAAAAAATTTCCCAAAGATTGCATCAAGAATTCAACAATTTCAAAAGATTTAAATGATTTTACAAAGACTTTAAAAAATAATTCTATAGGGCTCAAGAAAATTTCAGAAGTGTTAAAAAATTTCATGTTGAATTAAAAACTTTCAAAAGATTTCAAGAATTCCAACAATATTCACAGTTTCCAAAGATTTCAAAGTTTTAAAAAATATTTCAAAATATTCCAAATATTTCACAAACATTTCAAAATATTTAAGAAGGTTTTAAAGATTTCATAAAGATTAACAAAATTTCCAAAGATTTTACATAGATTTGAAAGGTATCAAAAGATTTCAAAAAATTCCATAAAGAGTTCAATGATTTCACAAAAATCATAATGATTTCAAAATATTCCAAAAGATTTCATAAATATGACAATGATTTCACAAGTATTCCAAAGATTTCAAAAGTTTTTATAAATATTTCACTAACTTCGCAACGATTTAAATTTTTTTACGAATATTTGAAAAGATTTCACAAATTTTTTAAAGAGTTCTCAAAGATTTCACAAGGACTTTAAAATATTTGAGAAAATTTCAAGGATTGCAGAGTTTTTAAAGATGTCAAAAGGTTTTTAAATACTTTGCAAGATTTCAAAGATTTGATAAATATTCTAAAGATTTCAAAAGATTTCAGTTTTCGATGATTTCAAAAGTTTCAAAAATATTTCAGAAGATTTCAAGGATTTCATAATCATTTCAAAGATTTTTTGAATGTCATCGAGATTTTGAAAATTTCACGAAGGTTTCAAAAGATCTCACGGTTTTCAAATATTTCAAAAGATTTCACAGTTTGCATAGATTTCACAAGATTTCATGTTATTTTTCAAAGATTTCAAAGGTTTCACAAATATTTCAAAAGATTCCAAATATTTCTCAAAGATTTCAAAATATTTAAGAAAATTCCAAAGATTTCATAAAAATACGTAAGAATTATAAAGATTTTTAAAATCTTTCATAAAGATTTGAATTTATTTTTAATAAGATTTCAAAAGAATTCTAAAAAATTTCAAAAGATTTTAAAGAATTCAAAACAAATTTCAAAGTTTTTGCAAAAGATTTTAAAGAATTCAAAATACTTCAGAAAATTTAAAAGATTTCATAAAGGTCAAAACAATTTCCAAAGATTTTACATAGATTTTAAAGGTCTCAAAAGATTGATAAAAATTCCATAAAGATTTCAATGATTTCACAAAGATTTTAATGATTTCAAAATATTCCAAAAGTTTTCAGAAATATTGCAATGATTTCACAAGTATTCCAAAGGTTTCAAAAGTTTTGACAAAGATTTCACTAATTTCGCAATGATTCAAAAGTTTTTACAAAGATTTAAAAGATTTCGTAAAGATTTCGTAAAGATTTCAAAAGATTTCAAAAGATTTTTCAACAATTTTATAAAGATTTCAAAGATATGAAAAGATTTCGCAAATTTTTTAAAGACTTCTAAAAGATTTCACAAGGACTTTAAAATATTTTAGAAAATTTTAAGGATTTCAGAGTTTTTAAAGATGTTAAAAGGTTTTTAAATACTTGGAAAGATTTCAAAGATATCATAAAGATTTTAAAGATTTCAAAAGATTTCATAGTCTTCGATGATTTCAAATGTTTAAAAAATATTTCAGAAGATTTCAAGGATCTCATAATAATAATCATTTCAAAGATGTTCTGAAAGATTTCAAACGATTTCACAGGTTTAAAAGATTTCAAAAGATATCCCTAAGTTTTAAAAGATTTCCCTAAGTTTTCTAACAGATTTCAAAGAATTTAAAATATTTTAGAAGTTTTTAAAAATGTCATCGAGATTTAAAAGATTTTACGAAGATTTCAAAAGATTTCACAGTTTTAAAATATTTCAAAAGATTTTCGAAATATCGAAATAATTTAAAAAGAACTTCATAAAGCCTTCAAATGATTTCACAAAGGTTTTTAGATTTAAAAAGATTTCACAGTTTGCATAGATTTCAAGAGATTTCATATATTATTTTTCAAAGATTTCAAAGTTTTCATAAATATACGTAAGAATTTACAAAGGTTTCAAACGCTTTCATAATTTTTTATTAGATTTAAGAAGATTTTAAAGAATTCAAAAAATTTTCAAAGTGTTTGCAAAAGATTTTAAAGAATTCAAAAAATTTCAAAAAATTTCATAAAGATTCAAAAAATTTCCAAAGATCTTACATAGATTTGAAAGGTCTCAAAAGATTTTTAAAAAATCATAAGGATATTAATGATTTCACAAAGATCTTAATGATTTCAAAATATTCCAAAATATTTAAAAAATATTGCAATGATTTCACTAGTATTCCAATGATTTCAAAAGTTTTGACAAAGATTTCACTAATTTCGTAATGATTAAAAAGTTTTTACAAAGATTTGAAAAGATTTCACAGAGATATCGAAAATATTTCAAAAGAGTTTAAAAAGATTTATCAACAATTTTATAAAGAGTTCAAAGATATGAAAAGATATCACAAATTTTTGAAAGAGTTCTCCACGATTTCGCAAGGACTTTTCACGGATTTTACAGTTATCAAAGATGTCAAAAGGTTTTTAAATACTTTGGAAGATTTTAAAGATTTCATAAAGATTTCACAGTTTTCTAGGATGTCAAATGGTTTAAAAATATTTCAAAAGATTTCAAACATTTTATAATGATTTCAAAGATTTCAAACGATTTCACAGTTTTAATAGATTTCAAAAGATTTCCCTAAGTTTTCTCACAGATTTCAAAGAATTAACAATATTCTAGATTTTTTTCAAAATTTCATGGACATTTCAAGGATTTCACATTTGTCAATGATTTCAAAAGATTTTAGAAATATTGAAATTATTTGATAGGGACTTAACAAAGATTTCTAAAAGATTTCACACTTACTTGGAAGATTTCACTAATACGTGTACCTCAGATTTCAAGAGTGATCAGTCCGTCGTACGTTGTTGAAACGAAATTAATTATAAATTTATTAAATGGATGACATTGACGTATTACTGATATTTTATTAGTGAAATTGTGCAAACAATGATAGGGCAGGTTTCACAATTCTTGACTGAAAGACCGGAAGAATTGAAGGAAAGTCAACCATCAAATGGAGACGATGAATGGTCAACAAGGTGAATAATAATTCTTTATTTAAATTTGATTATTACTGGGCTCGGACTCACGCTAATTTGGCACCATTTGATACTTTTTTAGTGAAATTAACATATCTATCATCTCAATTACAGTAATATACATTGAGAAAATATTCCTAAAGGTTAATAACAGAAAAATTAATAAGGAATATGTTTAATTCGTCTAACTTTTATTTCCTAATCTTTGGATTGTATGACATTTTCGAATTGTTGAAGAAAAATCTTTCTAAATCTAACCATTTTAATTTGTAGTACTTCTTTTTATCATTATTATTTCTCGATATATTTTTTATTGAATATCGTTAAGGAAATAATGATATATCAAATTGAAAGAGTTTTAAAATCAGTAATTTGATTTATTTACATTCTAATTGGAAGCATTACAAATTAAGAAAGTTTAAAATTCAACAATTTACAAATAAATAAGTTCTAAACATAACAATATTTAAAGAAGAGTAATCAATAATAATGTTGAAGTAAGAAAGATTTGAGTTTGGAAATTAATGTAGTTGAAATTCAACAGAACGTAAAATTGAAAATTGTTTAGTTTGAAATTTGCTTTTTGTCGTATTTGAAAATAATGGAAGTTGATGAGTTTAAAAATAAAAAAATATATTTTTTTAGATGTCGATCAATCCTTTCGTTGTAAAATAATTGTAAATATGTAAAAAAATGTTGTATTTAAAAACTCTTCAAATATAAATTTATCGTGTTTGTAGAAAACGTGAGGTCAAGAATTTTTTCACCCCTGAAAAAATCTAGAAAAAACTTGAATTTGGAAATTAAAGTTCTCTAAAACCCTGATTTGAAATTTTAATTAAGAAGTTTTATACAAAATGTCATCAACTGATAATAAAATATCAAAATAGCACTTCCATAAATTAAGATTAGAATTTACACAATTTAATCTTTTAGAAGTTCAAAATACCTGCATAGAATGCAGAGTTTTCAATATATTTTTATGGAATTTCTTTACTACATATAGTTTATTATTTCATGTATTTTTCTATAAGTATAGCCTTTGATCCAATTTTCTCCGTTAAAAAACAAAAATATTAAAAATTAGAACTCTGATTCTGAGCCCAGTCATTAGCTCTATGTTTTACTTTATTTGATTAAAATTAAATTTTATTTCTTGTTTATTTTTAAGATTTCATTGGATGTCAGTCGGTCGTGAATGGCAAGGAATGTTTGTAGAAGCTCGTGAAAAGGTCGTGAAAAGTGTAAATCTTGCCAGATGCGTGAGACGAGAAATCGAACAGTGGACCGATTTTAACGATGATTTAAAAACATGCATTGTAGATTTAAAGGTAGGGTCTTGAATTTTCATAAATTATTTATAATCTGCACCCATAATATTTTATATAATACAGACTTCGCACTCTTTTCCCTATTCTCGCGTTTCCCCCTTTTTAATAGAACTTCTTGTTTTCCCATATTTTCAAAAAATCCCCATTTTCCGCTTTTTCTCGTTTTTTTTTGTTAATTGAATTCGAAATGAATTAATGTAACTATAAAACTATAGTTATAAATAACTATAAATATAATTAATATAATCTAAATTTTTTTTGGTTGAAATTTAATACTTTTTAATTGAAAACTCTACTATTTGGTTAAAAATTCGACTGTTTTGTTAAAAAATGCAACTATTTTGTTGGAAAGTAATCTTTTTGGGTGAAAATTCTCCTAATTAGTTGAAAGCTGAATTATTCGGTTAAAAACTTATTTTATTGTTTGAAAATTGAACTATTTTTTTTTAAATTCGCTTTTGTTGGTAAACAATTTTTTTTAAAGAAAATATATTTAACTGTTCTACTTTTGGTTGAAAATTT
>JAWWLR010000054.1:40252225-40267815 GCA_035041075.1 Acraspis erinacei
TTTAGTTGAAAATTCAACTATTTGGTTTAAAATTATTTTGGAATAAAAATCGATTATTTAGTTGCAACTAAACTTTTTGGAGGGAAATTCATATTTTCGGGTTAAAAATCCAACTGTATTGTAAAAAATACCTTTTTTTGTCAAATCCGACTGGTTTTGACTAAATTTAAATTTTCATCGTTGAAAACTCAACTACTTAGTTGTAAGTGGAACCACTTTGTTAAAAATTCTTGTTATTGGTTGAAGATTAAACTATTTCGTTGAAAAATTGTTTTATTTGGTTAAAAATTATTTTTTAAACTGAATATATTTCACTATTCCATTTTCGGTTGAAAACTTATCGGTTTGGGTGACTGTTCAATATGTTATTGCTATTATTTTTGTTATTAGTTCGAGAGTGAAGACAGCTTAATAGCTGATAAAATTACACCTCTTCTAGTAAACGGAACCATTCATTTAGAAAATTAATCTTATTGTTTAAACAGATAAACTAATTGATTGAAAATTGATCTGTTTTCTTAACAATTCATTTTCTGGTTGAAGATTTAACTATTTGCTTGAAAATTGATAATTTTTAATTGAAAATTCAAGGATTTTGTTTAAAAATTGTCTTTTTTGGTTGAAATATGTACTATTACATTTGTCATTGAGAATGTATATGTATATTGATTGAAAATGCAACTACTTGGTTGAAAGTTAAACTCCTTCGCAAAAAATTAATTTTTATAGTTGAAGATTCATAATTTCAAATTTAATTGTTTTATTAAACATTTGTCTGTTTTTGGGTACGAAATTCGTCCTTCAGGTTCAAAATTCAACCGTCTTCCCAAAAAAATGTTCTATTTGGTTAAAAATACAACTTTTTTTGGCATAAGTTAATTTTTATTTGTTTGAAAATCCGTTCATTTGGTTGAAAATACAACCGTTTGATTGATAATTTTTTATTGTTGTTGAAAATTCCACTATTTGGTAAAAAAAAATGATTTGTCTTGGATGGAAATTCAACTCTTCGGGTGGAAAAGTTAACATTCTTCTGCGAAATTCGACATTTTAACTAAAGGAATCAACTCTTTCCTTAAAAATGCACCGTTTTTTATAGAAAATTAATGTTTTTTTCTGAAAATCCAACTATTTGGTCGAAAATGCAATATATTTCGATTTTAAATTTTAAGCGTTTCATATTGAATTCAATATGTTACCTATGTGTGTTAATTTGATTGAAACAAATTCTGTGAAGTCTGATATGATTAAACTTCGGAGATTTTTTCTGCTAGGAAGAAGTTTTGGATTTGCGAAAGCAGATAGTTATCGTAATCCAAGAATTTCAGAACAAGATAGATAGTGTGGAAGAACCAAAACTAGAAGGCGATTATTTAGCTTTTCGAACAAGAGTCAGGGAAATTCTCCACCAGGCATACCGAATGGGATTTGAGTACCATAAAGAACTGTGTCGACTCTTTTTGCCGGAGGAAAGAGCAGTTCTCGCAAGAGGATTGGTTAATTTTGCCTTTTTATGGATGGATTTTGTCAAAACTAGATGCGAACGCGGTAGAGGTTTAAGACCCAGATGGGCAAATCAAGGTCTAGAGTATTTAATGACTGTCTGCGAACCACTGAATACTAAACATCTCACTGACGCAGAATTTGAGGAATTAAAAAGTTGCATGGATCGGTGCATTTCTCATGTTATTGGCAACGCTTCTTCCCCGGCAGTTAATGCCGAAAACGAAGGTGAATTGTAATTTTTTCTTTCACCTTGCAGTGTTTAAATTCTCCCTATTTGCCTTATTCTGGAAAAACGTCCACCTTTTTCCCCTTTTCTCTTTATATGTACAAAATTATTATTTATTATCATTAATTTAACTTCTATAAATGAAGCTTGCCTTTAAGATCAAAATGAAAGAAAACTGGTATTTTTTAGGTAAAAATTTTCTAGACGTTTTAAATTCATCAATTTATGAATTATCGACTCTGCATGTAAATTTTTTAAATCTAAATAATTTTTAATTTAAGATTAAAAAATATTGCACTTTAAAATGTAACAATATTGCAATTTAAAATGTAACAATATGCGTCTAACAATATTTATGGAAACACTTAGGATGCTTAAAAAATAATGGCATCAATAAAAATATTAAAATTGTGAAAGTTAGAGATTTTTCAAACATATCTTACTAACTAGAATGCATTTTTTTAAATTATTCAACTCATTTCAAAAGTTTTTGGAACTCTTAATATTTAAAAATATGATATTTCCGCAGGCTTTACGCATGTGCATTTTATTTAAATTGGTTTCTAAGAGAAATTTAACTTAATTTATATTCATGGAATTTAAAATGATTTGTACATATTTGAATGGATGTTTACGATTTCCAGCGACGTATAGGTATTTTAAGATGGTTTAAAAAGAAATTCAATTTTAAGGGATTTTTCCGGATTTCAACAATTTCAAGGGATATGAAGGACATACGTAAATTTCAAATAATTTTAAAGGTTTCAAGTTTTTTGAAAATATTTCAAAGAATATATTTAAAAAAATGTCGACAGTTCTTTTAAGTTTTTAAATACTTTATATTTTTAATATCAGAAAATAAAAATCCAGGGACACATTTTTACGAATTTTTAGAAAACTTGAGGGAATATTATGGGGTTTTAAATTTGTGAGCTTTTTAATAATAAAAATTTAACAATCAGGTACGTGATCGCGCGCTTCACGTGCGTGTATTTTATTTCAGCGATTTTTTAAAAGATAAATTTAATGAATAATTCAAATTTAATTTACGTCCAAGGAATTTCAAAATATTTCGATTTATTTTAATGGATTTTTACTCCTAATATTATACATTTTGTTATGGGATGTAAAATTGTTGATGTTTTTAATATTTGAAAATAAACATCTAGGTTTGTCAATTTCAAGGGATTTCCACGCTTTTCAACTATTTGAAAGGATTTGGGTATACGATAATTTCAAAGAATTTAAGTTATTTTAAAAGATTTCAAAGGATTTTAATAGATTTAGTTTTAAAAAGCTTTAGAACTTTATTTCAACGGTTTAAGGTAAATTTAATGAATAATTTTAATTTATATTTAAAAAGTTTCAAATGGTATTCTAATTTTTTAAATCGATTTTTACGTTTTCAAGGTATTTTAGCGACTTTCTAGAGAACTTTAGGGAATAAAAGAAATTTTATTTGAGAGGATTTTTACACATTTCAGCAATTTGAAAGAATATGGATACACGAAAATTTCAAAAGATTTCAAATATTTGAAGTTATTTTAAAAGATTTTAAAGAATTTCAAGAGACTTAGGATTAAAAAGTTTTGGAACTTTTAATATTAAAAAAAGGGTTGTTATGGATTTTTCAATACTTTATGTTTTTCACATTATATAATAAAATCCAAGGGACTTGAACGCGCGCATGCATTTTTTTAAACCGAGGGCTTAAAAGAAAATTTAATGAACGATTCAAATTCAATTTATATCCAAGGAGTTTCAAATGATTTAGATTTTTTAAATGGGTTTTTAGGATTTTAAAGATTTTTTACAGAACTTTAGAAAATAAAAGATATTTTATTTTAAAGGATTTCTACTGATTTCACCAGTTTCAAGGGATATGAAAGAATTCGACAAATTTCTAATTAAAAAAATTTAAGTTATTAAAAAAATTTCAAGATAATTTGTAAAAATATTGTTTCTTCTTTTTTAAATGTAAAAATAAATGTACAATCTTTCTCTTACTTTTTCCCCTTTTTCGTAAAAGAGTATTATTTTTCTTTTCAGTTCTAAAAAGAATGCCGCATTCAAGAGCTTCATCACCATCCCAGTGTCGAAGCAGAACTTCGAGTTTTAGTCAAAAGAACCGAGATTTTTTAAAATCGCCGGAATTTTCAGCGATTTTATTAAAAAAATCTGCTTCGCAAGTCGCTGTTGATGGAAACTCAGCGACTTCTCAAAACATTCCCTCGAGACAAGAAAGGATCTTCCAGGCTGTGCAAAAAGTGGATATTCTTGTGGACGAAAGACTGAGAAGTAGAGAACTGATAGGACAAGTGGCTGATAGAAAAAACGTTGATAAAATTCACGTCAAAGCGAAACGAGTTACCTTTACCTGGCAGAGGGGAATCAAAATTGGTTTGTTTTCCAGCCATCCTATGTTATTTTTAGTTAGCAATTTCCAGGATGATGACTGGGCTGGAATTTTTTGTGACTGGGTAAAACCGGGAAATGACAGTCAATTTATTTTGTTTACCGTGAATTTGGAAATTTTTCAGAAGAAAAATCTATACAATTAATTGAAAAATCACAAATTTTATATCTAATGATGGTGTGATGAATTTTTAAATAATCTTTCTATCATTTCTCTTTTTAAAAATTATTTGCAAATTTAAAATAAGTTAGATTTCAATTTTTTTAAATTTAAAGTTAATTAGGTTTCCTTTTGAATTATAAAGTCATTCGGTTTACAATGTGCAATTCCAAAATCTTGTACTTTAGTTTTGAAGTTGAAATTTGTGGATAAAAATTTTTTTAGTTGATCCGCTGTAAATTTAAATTAATTAATGATTTTTAAAATTGAACTGATAAGTATTAAAAAGTGAAGAATAATGGATTTTAGCAGACGATTCTTAATCCGTTCAAATCTGGTTTCAATTTTAAACTAATAGGATGCTTCCATTACATTTTTTAATTCTATTCAAATATTCTTTCAGTCTAAAATATTCCATTTTTAATCTATTGAGTTTGAAACTTTTTAATTAAGAAACGAACAATTGTTAATTGTTTAGCAATATTTCACTATTGATTTTAAAAGACAACTCATAAATCAAATATTCAAAACTAAACAAATTTAAACTGAATTATTAAAAAAAAGCATTTTTAAGCCTTGAACGATAAACTCATTAATTAAAAAAACTCGAGTAAGTATTTAGAAGTTGTATGGAGATTAAAGATTAATTTTAAACGAAATTATTTCAAATAATTAAAAGCAAAATGTACATTTTTGCAGAAATCGAACTTTTTCGAAAGTCTTTTAAAGATTCATATGAAAATTGACAATGATTTGTTATTTTGAAAAATTAATTATATGAAAATATTTTAAAAGATTTCTGAAAATGTAAAAAAAATCTGGAAGATTTTAAAGCAATTTTTTAATTTGGCAGGATTTTGAAAGAAAATTAGGAAAACTTCGAATAATTTTAGAAAATATTTAGATTATTTGAAAAATGGTAGATTCTGGAAGCAAAATGTACAGACAAATATAGATTTTTGCAGATTTCAAACAAAAAATTTTGAAGCTTTCTAAGAATTGTAAAATAATTTTGTTTGGAAAATTATTTTAAAGAAAATATTGAAAAATATTTCCAAAAATGTCAAGAAAGAATCTGGAAGATTTTAGTGCAATTTTTCTAGTTTGGCAACATTTTTGAATACATATTTAAGACAAATTTAAATCATTTGAAAAGATCTTTAGAAGTTTAAAAAATGTTTAAAATTGTAGATTTTCGGAGATTTTGAAAGGTTTTAAAGTAATAAAAATGTTGCATTGAGATTTCTGGGAAATTGAGAAAATAGTTTTTATTTTGAAAACATTATTTTTAAATAATATTTCAGATTATTTCAAAATAAAAACAAATTTTGATATATAAGTAACACTTGAACCATTATTATTTAGAAACTTCTTAAAATTAAAACATTTTATCTTCGAATTTAAAAAGTGTTCAGTTTAAAGAAAAAAATTTTAATCGCACAATTTTTAATGCTTTCAGCTGAAAATTGCTTAAAATTACTTAATTTTGAAAAATATACAAGTTTATTGATACAATCTTGAGTTTAGAGTATTGAGAATGATAGCGTGTATTCGTATTTTTTAAACTTAATTTGAATGCTTGAACCGTACAATTTATTATGGTAAAAATTTTTGATTTTAAATTGTTCGATTAAAAAGTGTCAAAAGCTTTAATTTTATAAGTGTAAATATTATTGAGTATTTGAATAAAAGAATTTTTAAATTCGACTTTAAAAGTTTAAATCACAGTTGTTATTAATTAAAATAATAAATTTTTAGCTTTAAGAATTTGAATTTTTTACATTCATTGGCCAAAAAAAGTGTTTGGAAACCCTGAAAAAACCGGAAAATAAGTGGGAGTTTTTTCTTTGATTCAAACGGACACCCTGGATTTTTATTTCTTTAGGTCAAGGTCGTTTTGGAAAAGTCTACACGGTAGTTAACAATCAAACTGGAGAGCTTTTGGCTATGAAGGAAGTTCAACTTCAACCTGGCGACCACAGGGCAATAAAAAGAGTTGCAGAAGAGCTTCAAATCTTTGAGGGAATTCAACATCAACATTTGGTTCATTATCATGGACTGGAAATTCATAGAGTAGGTTTAAACAATTTCATTTGTATAATTTTAGACTATTATAATTAAAATTTCAAATATTTTTATTTATATCAATTCTTGGTTTTGTTATTCCAGGAAGAAATGCTGATATTTATGGAATTTTGTGCAGAGGGCACCCTTGAAAGTTTGGTCGCGGGAAGTGAAACAGGTTTGCCTGAACCTTCAGTCAGAAAGTACACACGCCAAATGTTACTTGCAGTTACAGTCCTCCATTCCCATGGAATTGTCCATCGAGATATAAAAAGTAATTCCTAAATTTTATCTGTAAAAATTATTAAAATTACTTGGAAATGTCACGAAATTTTGAAAAGTTCCTAAAAATTTGGAAAAGTTAGAGAATTTTGAAAAAATGATTGGACTCTTTTTTTAGTCGCACCTATTTCAAAGTATTTCAGTATTTTAGGGCATGTTTGAAAATTAGGAATTGATACGGATTGATTTTTGTACTGATAAAAGTAATTTGATTGTAATTCCAAAATTTACCAAAAATTTAGAATAATATTATTGAGAATTGTTTAAAATTCAGAGTTATTGAAACTTTCTTTACATTTTAAATAATTAATATATATATTTTTTATAGTAGACCTGGAAAACCGTGGAAAGGTCATGAAATGTTGACTCTGTGGTGATAAATTTCAATTAAAACTTTTTATTTTCTGTATAAAATTATTGTTATTAAATTATAATGTTCTAAAACAATTTTTGCAGGGTAATTGAAATGGAAGCTCTCAACACTATGTAAATGAACAATTTTACATTAAATGCCGTTCAATTACATAATTTGAAATTTTTATCTTTTATAAATTGAACAGTTGAAAGACTTGTGTCCAAAAAATATAATTCCAAGCTATAATTTAAAATGCTCTAAATTGAAGAATGAATCTATAAATTTCTAAATTTTGAAAACTATTTTATTTTGAAGGAATTGAATTTAAGTAATTTGAAATAAATAATTCAATATTTTTAATAATAAATCCAGATTCAAAAATTTCACTCACAAATTAAAATTTCATATATTCAGCAAGGCTTTTTATTCCGGCCATTCTGAGATCCGGTCGTTCTGGTGCATGGACTTCTTTTTCTATTTAAACTAACTTCACTTAATTCAGGTTTTCAAGTTAATATTCAAAACAAAATATATGAATTTTCAACCAAATATTTGCATTTTCTCCCCCCAAAAAACATGAATTTTCTACCAAAAACGGTGAAAGTTGCATTTTTAACAACAACAAAAAATCAAATTTCTGCTAAAAAGATTAATTCTCAAAGAAAAATGTAATATTTGACATTTACACTAAAAAATATTAATGTTTTAATTAAAAATACTTCAATGCAACCAAACTGTTTTATTCTTGATTAAAAAGGGATCAATACCCAGAGATGAATTTTCAACAAAATTCATAAATTTTCTACCTAATAGTTGAATTTTGAACTAAAAAATATAAACTTTCAACACAATAGTTACTTTTTAACCCAACAGTTAAATTTTCAAGCAAATAGTTGAATTTTCTACAAAACTGTTAAAATTTCAAGCCAAAAACTCAAAATTTTCGATAAGACTGTTGAATTTTTAACTCAAAAATAAAATCTTTGAAAAAAAGATTAATTTTCAACCAAAAATGTGAATTTTCAACTAAAGAAGATTTTTCAGTGAAGGAAAATGAATCTACTAAATTGACGAAATTTTCGGCTAGAAAGACGAATTTTCAAACATGAAATTAATTGTTACCAAAAAGTTTAATTTTAGACCAAATTTTGGGAGTATTAAGGAAAAATTTGAATTTTCTTTAAAACAGTTGAATTTTTTATTAAACTTTAAAAATTTCAAGCGAAAAACACGAAAATATGATTTTTCCAAAAAATGTTAATTTCGAACCGAAAATTTGAATTTTGAATAAAAACATTAATTTCTACAAAAAATGCTGCACTTAACAAAAAATGGATAAAATTTTCATTAAAAGAGTTCAATTTTTAAAACAAAAAGATGAAACAGTTTAAACAAAAGAGTTGACTTTTCAACTAAAGGAGTTTTTTCAGGCAAGGAAAATAAATCTACAAAATTGTTAAAATTTTCAGCCAAAAAAAAGAATTTTCGAACAAAAAATTATTTTTTACCAAATAGTTAAACTTTTGACCAAATTTTTGAGTTTTTAAAGTTATAAATAACAGTTTCTTTCAAAAGAGTTGAACTTTTTACTGAACTGTTAAAATTTCAAGCCAAAAACATGAAATTTTCTACAAAACAATTGAATTGTAAAGACCAAAATATGATTTTTTTGTTTTAAATGTTATTTTTTAACAAAAAATTGGAATTTTTAGTAAAAATATATTAATTTAAAAATAGATACACTTTTATAAAAAATAGATGAATTTTCTTTGAAAAGAGATTCATTTTTAAATAGATTCTTATAGTTTATTGCCGAAATTTTTTTTTAGAGAAAACAGAAGTGATACCCGGATTCTGCAATTGTACTTAAGAGTTTCTAACAAAAGATTTTTCAGTGAAGGAAAATGAATCTACTAAATTGATGAAATTTTAAACCACAAGGCGAAGTTAAAAAAAAAATAATTTTTACTAAATAGTCTAACTTTCGACCAAATTATCTTAACCCTAAAACATTAATTTTCAACCAAAAATTTCGTTTTCAACCAAATAGTAGTTAAATGTTCTCACAAACTGTTAAAATTTTAAACCAGAAAGATGAATATATTCTACAAAAAAGTTGAATTTTCAACCCGAAAATATGAATTTCCAACAAAAAATTTAATATATAACCAGACAGTTAACTTTTCTAAGAAAAGGTTAAAATTGTGAACCAAAAAGTAGAATAGATTCTACAAAATAGTTGGATTTTTAACACGAAAATATTATTTTTCAGAAGGAAATGTTAATTTTCAACCAAATAGTTAAATTTTCTAACAAAATGTTTAAGTTTTAAACCAAAAAGACGAATATATTTTAGAAAAAAGTTGAATTTTCAACAAAAAATTCATTTTCAACCAAATAGTTAAATTTTCTAACAAAATGTTAAAATTTCAAACCAAAAAGGCGAATATATATTTTTTTAAAGTTGAATTTTGAACCCGAAAGTATGAATTTTCTACAAAAAAATTCAGTTTCTACCAAATATCTGAATTTTCTACTGAACTGTTGAAATTTCAAGCCAAGAATACGAATTTTCTGTAAAAATTTTTAGTTGAAAAAATTATTAACCCTAGTCAGGGCCCGTCAATTTTTCTTACCTTTAAAGAGGCTTTGGGGCGTATGTGACCCCAATGCGTCATTCTGTACTAAATACTATCTATCAGCAGTAAAATGACTTTAAAGTAGACGAATCTCTTAGTTTTTTAATAGAGAAGAGAATTATATATATTAAAGTTTATTTATTTAATTTTAAATTCGTAAAAAAAATTGTTTAAAGAACAAGAAATTGTGAAAAAACGGAAAAGGAGCGTACTTTTATTTCCATTTGGGGTAGTCAAATACCCTACGGGCCCAGACTAGCGTTAAATCTCTGGTCACTGACCTTATTTTTCAAAAGATCCTAAAATTTTCATCTGTTCGCAGCTGCCAATATATTTTTAACGGACGAAGGAAATTGTTTGAAGCTTGGAGATTTTGGTTCTGCGGTTCAAATTAAAGCTCACACGACAATGCCGGGTGAATTGCAGGGTTTTGTTGGAACACAAGCTTACATGGCACCGGAAATTTTTATGAAAAACGAGAGTAGTGGCCATGGAAGGGCTGCAGATATTTGGTCTGTAGGATGCTGTGTTGTGGAAATGTCGAGTGGTCGTAGACCATGGTCTGAATTTGATTCTAATTATCAGATTATGTTCAAGGTACGTTTTTTAAAAATCAGGCTGTCTACCTAACCGGAAAATCGTGATTTCCTGTATTTAATTTCTCTAATTCTAAGTTGGAAAGGGAATTTGTTAAAAAATCATGATTCACACTTGGAATTTTCCAAGAGAGCTGGAATTCTGATTTTGAATAGTGAATTTGCTAAATGAATTATAATTTTAAGTTGGGAAATCGAATTCCAGTAAAGAATTATAATTTCGACTTTCCGAAAGGGAATTTTCTAAAGGATTTACAATTGTCAGAGAATAAAATAAAAGAAATATAAAAAAGATTTACGTAAAGAATTACAATTATCCTGCCATGGAACAGTGAATTTTTGAAAATAATTATAATTCTGAGTTGCGAGATAAGATTTTAGTTACGAAATATAATTTTGAGTTTGATTCAGATAATTTTCCTTAAGAATTATACGTTTTTCTTTGGGCCAAGAAAGTTTAGAAATCAATTCTAATTTTGACAATCGGAACAAGGAATCTCTGTAAAAAATTGTAATTTTGAGTTTAATAAGGGAATTTCCGCGAAGAATTGTATTTTTTACTTTGAGATATGAAATTTTAGAAAAGAATTACAATTTTCAGCTTGAGACAGGACATTTCACAAAAACTTATTATTTTTATTTTTGATTGAATTTAAAATAGCAAATTCCATTAAGAATTATAATTATTAATTTAGAACAAGGTGTTTTCGTAGCGAATTATAATTTGACTTATATCAGGGAATTTTTTACAAGGAACGGTAATCTAAGAAAAGAATTTTAAGTCTGATTTAAAATTCAGAAGTCAGAATTCTTCACAATTTAAAACTTTCCTTCCGATTTGGAACAGGAATGTTAGAAATGAATGTAATTGTAACTTGGAAAAGGAAATTTTCGAAATGGAACGAAAGTTTCGGAAAAGAATTTTCATTCTGATTTAGAATGGAATAAAAGAAGTCGTTGTTCCATGCCAGAATTTTGGAAATGAATTTAATTGTCACATGGTATAGGCAATTTTCTAAAAGAATGATAATTTTAAGTTTTGACGTGAGATCAAAAACTATATAAAAAGTAATTCCCGCATAGAATAATAATTTTTTCTGGAAGCCGGTTTAGGAAATGGAAATTTTTGAAAATAGTTTTAATTTTGATTTAAAAAGGGAATTAGTAAAACTATGCCTGTTCCAAATCATAATTTGTCAGAGTTTGAAAATTCCTTGTTCCAAATCAGAATTTATTTTAATTTAAATATTATTTTTTTGTAAATAAAAATTTTCCACAATTGAAACTTTCCTCTATCAAATTTTTGGAAAAAGGGAGTTACTATATTTTTGAATTACAATAGAAAATTGTGTAAATAAGTATAATTCTGATTTGGAACAGGAATTTTGGAAATAAATGTAATTTTGACTTTGAACAGGGAATTTCCGTGAAGAATTATAATTTAGACTTTGGGATAAAAGGGATAATTTATATTTTAGGTTCACGTTAGAATAAGAAATTTCATTAGGAATAATAATTTTTACTTTAGGAATGGGATTTTTTTGGAAAATAATTTTATTTGTAATTTAGAAGAAGGGAATTAAAAAAGTCCCTGTTCTAAATCAGAATTCGTCAGGTTTTGAAAATTCCTTGTTCCAAATAAGAATTTATTTGAATTGAAATATTATTCTTTGTTTGCAAATGTACTGGAAAAATGTTGTAAATTATTATAATTCTGATTTAGAATAGTAATGTTGAAAATGAACTGTATAGGGAATTTTTCTAAACGAATGATAATTTAGAGTTATTGACAAAAATGATAATTGTAATTATATAAGAATAATATATAATAATATAATAATAATGTATGACAATAATGATAATAACAGGAAATGTAGGAAATGGAATGGGATTATTGGCAAAGTATTTTTTTCCGATTCAGAAGAAGGGAAAAAAATCCTGTTCAAAGTCAGAATGTGTCAACTTGGAAAATTTCTTCTTCCAAATCAGAATTTATTTCAATTTAAATATTATTTTTTTTTCTAAATAAAAATTTTCCAGAATTGAAACTTCCCTTTTCTAAATTTAAAAAATGAGTTAATATATTTCTGAATTATGACAGAAAATTTTGTAAATAAGTATAATTCTGATCTGGAACAGGAATTTTGGAAATAAATGTAATTTTGACTTGGAACAGGGAATTTACGTAAAGAATTATAATTAAAAACTTTCGATCAAAAATTATAAATTTGATTGTAGATTCACTTTAGAGCAGAAAATTTCATTAATTATTTTAATTTTTACTTTATTGCAGAGAGTTTCCATAAAGAGTTATAATTAAACTTGGAACAAGAAATTTTCTAAATGAAGCGGTATTTTTGGAAAAGAATTTTAATTCTGATTTAGAATAAGGGGATTAATTTGGTTTCATTCCTGTTTTTAGTCAGAATTAGTTAAGTTTGGGAAATTCCTTGTTCAAATTCAAAATTTCTTTAAAATTTGAAACTTCCCTCTTCCAAATTTTAGAAAAAGGGAGTTACTATTTTTCTGAATTACAGTAGAAAATTTAATTCACTGATAATATAAAGTAATTTTTTAATTCTAATCTTACTGAATTAGGTTGGAATGGGAGAGAGTCCTTCGCCTCCAAAAGATCTCTCCCAGGAGGGAAAAGACTTAATAAAAAAATGTTTACAACACGATGCGAGGAATAGACCCACTGCCAATTCTCTTCTCTCTCACACCTTCGCTCAAATCTACGAAGACCTGAATGCCGATTTATCTTCTCGATAGTGAAGGATATTCTATTTAAATTTCTCTCTGAATTAGAGCCTCAGAATAACTTCACCTACTTTTTAAAAATCTTCGAACGGACAATAATTATTATTTTAACTCTTTTTTTTTATCATGTCATTTTTTAGAAATGAACGATCAATATTTGTCAGTATATTAAAGTACATTTGTATATATTAATTAAGTTGAGTCAAAAATGTGGCTAGTGATAGGTAATTGTGATAGAATTATGTGAAGCCTTTATGAGGTAATTAGAACTAGACTAGTTCTTTTGGAATGTGGTTGATGTGATTCCAAGATTGCTTTTTCAATAGCGAACAGACACGGATCCATAGAGTGACAAAATACATAATACTTGAATTTTCAACCTAAAAAGATAAATTGCCAACAAAAAAGTATCATAGTTTATATTTTAATCAAAATAGATTAAATGTATACAAAAAGAATTTTAAAACGAAAAAAACGAATTTTTAACAAGTAAAGATTTTTCACTCAAGATAGAAATAAAAGTTTATCTAAATTGTTGAACCTTCAAACCAACAGATGAATTTTTTCTACAAAAATTGAATTTTCAAATAAAAATTATAACTTCAGCAAAAAATTAATTTTACACGAAACTCTCGAATTTTTACCCAAAAAAATGAAACTTCAAAGAAAGAAAATGATTTTTTCACAATAAAGGAGATTTTTCAACTAAAAAAGATCAATCTTTAAAAAATGGAAAAGTTTCATTTTCAGTTAAAAAATTAATTGTAAACAAAAAAGGCTTTTTCACTTTTTTAACAATGTAGTTTAACTTTTATACAATTAGTTCAATTTTCAATAAAAAAGATTTATTTCATTTACTTAAAAAAATGTAATTTCTACTGAAAAAAATTAATTTTTAAATCAAAAAGCCAAATTTTCAAAAAATAAGATTCTTCGTAAAAAATTGAATTTTCAATTTGAAAAGAATTTTTTTTCAACCAAAAAGAATGAATTTGTAACCAAAATAGTTGAATTCTGTACCAAATAGTTGCATTTTTATACAAGAAAGATGAAATTTTTTACTAAAATAGAGGAATTTTGAATTAAAAAAAAAGCAATTAAAAAAAAGTTAAGCTTTCACCCAGAAAAAATTTCAGTTTATTTTTCAACACCAAAATATAAATTTGAAACAAAAAGTTGCGTTTTTTGCCAAGAAAAATGAAATTTCTCTCAAAACAGATGAATTTTTAATATAAAAAAAACAGGCTTTGGAAAGAATAGTTGAATTTTCATCCAAAAAAGATTTCAGTTCTCGTTTCAACACCAGAATATTAAATTTAAACAAAAAGTAAATTATTTACGAAATTGGTAAATTTTTAAACAAATAATAAAATTAATAACTAAAAAGATAATTTTCAGAAGAAAGTTTTTGCGAAGTTGCAAAAATTAAATTAATGAGTTTTTGATTTTTTTTAATTTCATGAGATAAAAACTAAAGCTGTATCTGTAAAAAAAGCACGAAATTATTTTCGAAGAATAATAAAAATATTGGATAGCTCTCTATGGTTAAAGAATTTTTCGATACACCCCCCATCAACGAAGTTACTTCTCTGGATTCGTGCCTGATAGCGAAAGGAATTTAAAAGGATATTTATCTAATGCGATCAAAATATAAAATAAGAAGCATCCACATATTACATTTTTGTAATCTTTCATTTTTAAGCCGAAAAGACCAATTTTTTAGAAGACATTAGAATGTGTAACACAAAAAGTTGAACTTTGGACAAAAAAGTTTAATTTCAACCAAGAACGGCGCTCATTGGGGGCAATTATAAAAAACAATCACTTGATCTTATTCTCCATTTATTGGAAAAATAATAAGTTTTTCAATCAGCTGATCTCAGTTTTCTTGATATTCAAATAAAATTTCATAATAATTTTTACCGGTCCTCCAAACGTAATCATTTCATTTCCACAAATTTGATCAATTTCGCTGAAATACATAATTTAAGAAAATCGGTAAATAGCAATAACAATTAAAATTAAAAATTTTTAACTCCCTCGACGTAAATGCTCGCTAAGCTATATACTTTAAAAAATTATTTTAAAAAACGCAACAAAATATTTCTGAAAATCACAATCAGTCTTAATTTAAGAAAATTTTATTTTAATTAATATTGAAAAATTGGAAATTAAAACATTAGCATTTTTCAGAAAGACAAGAAAATTAACTCCATTTTAAATACTTTTTATATTTTCTTTAACAGAAGCATGGAACCTCTCAGATATTGTCAGATTTTGGAAATAGACCTATCCAACTTGTTAGAGAGAAATTTTTATAACATTTTTCAAGAATTTTCACATATATTTACTTTTTTCCCCTCTTTTTTTCTCTAAAACGAATACGAATTTTCAACAGGATACATGAATTTTAAATTTAAGACATCAATCTTAAACCAAAAATGGATTTGTTACATTTTCAGTGTAAAAAATTAATTCTCTAAGAAAATTAATTAATTTTTAATACAAATATTTTAACATCCAACCAAAGTATTTATCAACAAAATGCATGAATTTTCGACTAAAAAAGATTAATTTTAATCTAAAG
>JAWWLR010000054.1:40317163-40327206 GCA_035041075.1 Acraspis erinacei
CAGTTAGTCCCGGGGTAGAATGTGGGGGAATCAGTGGAAGTAACGTTGATATAATCAATTTTAACAGAGTTTATGAATTTTGCAAAAGATGGCCCTAAAACGGTACAGTTCAATAATAATTTTAAACAAGTTCAAAAATCATTGTTCTATTTCAGAATTTATACTCTTTCCCTTTTTGGAAGAATGATTTTTTTACCTGTTTTCAGGAAACTTCTAATTTTTCTAGTTTTTTTCACTAAAATGCCAAATGAACTAATATAACCACATAAGAAAATTCAACTGTTTTTGGTGAAAAGTGAATTTATTATGGTTGAAAATTTTACTATTATATTTTTGTTTCAGAATTGTTTTCTTTTGGTTAATAATTGTACTATTTGGTTAAAAATTTAATAATTTTGTTGAAAATGCAATATCTATGTTAAAAAGTAATCTCTTTTGTTAAAAAAATCAACTACTTCGTTAAAAGTTGAAATAACTTGTAAAAAATTCATTCCGTTGGTTTACAGTTTACCATCTTAGTTTAAATTTCAACTATTTGGTTGTAAATTAACTTTTATATTAAAAATGCATGTTTTTGGATAAAAAATTCAACCTTTTTCTAAGAAACTCTTCTTTTTGGCTTAACATTTAAACAGCTTCGTATAAAATTCAACAATTTGATTGAAAATAAACTTTTTTGTCGCAAATTTAAATTTTGAATTGAAAAGTCAACTATTTTTAGATAAAATTCAACTAGTCTAGTTAAACATTCAGCAGCATATAGTCGAAGCATGACAAGCCAATTTTATGAAAAATATTTGACTACTCATCCCAAATTATGAAACGATAAGGCACTTCGTAAAAACTCATCTGTTTTGTTGAAAAATTCAAATTTTTGGTTGTAAGTTGAACTACTTCGTTGAAAATTAATTTTCTGTATTTAAAAACTTAACTATTACATTTTTGGTTGAAAATTTACCTTTTAAAAGTTAAAAATTCAACTGTTTGGTAAACAATGTATGCATTTTGTTGGAAATTCGTCTTTTTCGGTTGTTCTTCTTCTTTGATTTTTGTTTGTTAAAAGTTAATCTTTTTGGATAAGGAAGAAACTATTTTTTTTAAATCGTGTTTTTTTATTTAATTCAACTGTAAGATAGTTCTTTTTTTGTTGGTGAACGTAATGTTTTAAACGAAAAAATTGCGATTCCATTTTTGGTTTGAAACTTATGCTTTTATTTGAAAATAAAAAATTCTACTTTTCAACATAAAAAATTAACACTTTTTAGTTGAAAATTAGTTTTCTTGTCTGAGGTATTAAACTTCTTTGTTGAAAATTCATGTATTTGGTTGAGGATTCAACTGTTTTAATAAAAATTGGTCTTTTTCGCTAAATTCTACTGGATTAAAATTCTTTTTAGATAAACTTCCGAAAAGTGCATACCTCCGATTAATTTGAAACTCTGTGTATCAATGTATTTGGACATGCTGATTACGAAAATTATAGTGAAAATACCCTCAAATTTTAATTTCAAGGTCAAAAACCCAAAAACCTATACAAATGTCATCACCGAAATACATCACAATGTGTAGCAGCGGTGAGCCGTTGCCTTCCTATTCCACGAGCTTTACCGACATACATTTAAAAAATCATAACTTTTATGTGTTTTTCATGGTTTTAACCATAGCAGTAAAGTTTTCGGGTATTTTCACTATTATATTCGTAATTAGCGCGTCAAAAAATATGTATACAGAGTTTCAAACTATTCGGAGAAAAATGCTTTTCAGAAATACAGCCTTCTTTTTTTAAAGTAATTTTTTAATGGATCGGAGTTTGCCAAAAATTCGTCTTTTGATAGAGAATTATTCTTCTTCTTTGAAAAATCATCCCTTTGAAAAATCATCCCTTTGAATTGAAAATTCATCTTTTAGGGAAGAACGTCTTCTTTCTTGGTTGAAAATTAACATTTTTGTTCAAAATTCAATTTTTTGGTTTATGAATTCAACAATATTATTAAAAAATGGTCATTTTGTTTAAATATTCAACTATTTGGAAAAATATTCAACTCTCTTTTATTGAATTTTAATCTTTTTTGTTTAAAAATTCGACCATTGAGTTGAGAATTTAATATATTTCAAAAAATCAGCCTATCTACACTGTTTTCAGAGAATCTTGGATTTTCAAGTCTATTTGAACATTTTCAATTATTCTTGATTCATTGCCGAAGTTTATAGTTTACCATTCGATAACGTGGATAACGTAGTTATGAACGGCTGCTAAAAAAGTTTTATAGATTCAGAGAGACCTTTAAAATCTAAAATTATGAACAAGATTCTTATTGTATGGAATTTTAAAATAACAGGAATATTATTTTACGACTAATTTCATCATATAAGATGTATGAAAATAAATAATCACCTCTATGCTCAGCATGATCGTGATCGTAACCTTGCTTTCTCCCATGGATAATTTACAACGTGGTTTTCACTTTCAAGAAAGCATTACACCATGACACATAGGTGCATAGAAATTGACCCAAGGGTCTCTTAGTTGACCTTAACCATCTGAAGATTCATAGTGATGCAACTGAATCTTTAGTTTCAAGACTTTATGAAAGTGTAACTATAATATAAATGAAAACTCGATGAGAGAATAAAAAAATTAAATTTTTTATGGAACCTTTTCCAAAAATAATTCCATCAATATTATTGATCAACGTTTCCAATTATCAAAATTAATTATTTTTGCCAGCTAAATTCTCACTGAAGTTTTTTTAAATTTAATGAAGAAAAAACTTTAGCAGGAAAAAGTAAAACTTTCAAATCCTCAAAATCTCAAATTATTTCAATTGAAATTTTAAAGTTCTGAAATCTAAAAAAACGGAACAGAAATTTAGGTAAATAAATTTTAAATTTGAAGCAAATGAAATATTTTTAATATAAAAACGTAGACGTTTGAAGAACCTTAATTTAAACAAATATATTAAAGAAAATTGGACTTTTTACAATAATTTGTTTAATTAATCGAATAGTATTTCGCCAACTCTAATTATGAATAATTACTTCCGAGGAACTTTCATCCTCTATATTCTGAGAAATATGATTTGCATTATGCATTAGGCAAAAAAGCCTTATCTCTCCACTTATGAAATTATGGCAAAATTTCCTTTTTCATACCTCTCTAGATACAATTTATGATCTTTAGATGATGTGTGAATATGCAATTATCTGAGAATATCTTCAGCATTCTATTGTCGAGGATATTTGAGAGGAAACTTGAAAGAATAAAATGTTGCATAAAAGTTACACTAACAGTGCGAAAAGTATTTTGCAATCATAATTGATGTTTATCGTAGTGCATTTTTATTTTTACAAACAGAACTTTTCCTAAGGATTTCCTGCAAGAAAATTGCACATAAAATATAAATAATTCTTATTCGCTATATAGGCCATTCAAAAATTACGTCACACTACTTGGGGCTAAAATATAAATGTTTATAAGGATTGTTTTAATGCTTCAAAAAATGATAATTATTGATTTTATTTTACAATAAATTTCTAGGTTACTTATAGTTATATATTTTTAGCAATATTTTTGTACCTATTATCTTATAAGTTATGCCAAAATATAAATTTACCGTCCTTACTTGTTTATCCTATCTCATAAAATATATTTTTTAATAATATTCCTAATTATTTTGCAGGTTTCAAGAGAAAGAGTGCCAATATTGTAAATACAGCTCATGTAATCCTCACCCACAATAGCCGTTGATCACAAAGCAGAAAAATTTGCCTATCTTAAAATGACAATGTTAAAATAACAATGTTTGACGTTTTTAGGAATCATATAGTTCATTCCTTTTTTCACGTAATCCCCCTTTTCCCCTTGAGTTAGAACAATCCCTAAAAAAATAAAAATCGAGACCGTTTCCCCCCTTTTTACAAGGTTTTGATTCGTTTAAAAAAAACACAAACAGAAATTAAAAACATGAATAAAAAATTAGCAACCCCTCCCCCCAATTGATAACGTAGTTTATGAATGGCTCCTTATTAGAATAATAAAATCAGAATTTATTCATCCCTTTTTCGCCTAATCCCCCTTTTCCTCTTGAATTTGAACAATACCATAAAAAAATTAAAACCGAGACCGTTTTACCCCTTTTTTTTTTACAAATTTTGACTCATTTTTTATGAATCATAAACAGAAATTAAAAACATGAGTAAATTCTTTTAAAAAAAAATGTTTATATTATATCAAATTTAATTTTAGATACTTAAGTCAACCAAAAGGATAAATTTTCAACCAAGAATATTAATTTTCTACCAAAAAGACGATTGTTCGACTAAATTTATGAGTTTTAACGTAGAAAAAATAAATTAGTAACAAAGTAGTTCAACTTTTAACCAAGTAGTTTAATTTTTCGGCCCTGAAACGATTAATTCTAAAAATAAAATTAATATTACACATTAAAAAAAATGAATTTGAAATTAAAAAAGTTTAAGTCGTCTAAAAAATACGACTTTTAAAAAAAGTAGTTGATTTTTCAACTAAGTTATTGAATTTCCAACGCAAAAAGACGAATATTCTAAAAAAAACAGTTGAATTTTCAACTGCAAAATATGAATTATCAAATAATAGTTCATTTTAAACCAAAGGGTAGAATTTTCAACTAAAATAATGCATCTTCAACCAAACAAAAAAATTAATATTTAACTCAAAAGTACGAATTGTTTAGGTCCCGGAAGCAAGAATGACAACGTTATCATATCGACATGGGCACTATGCTAACAGTTTCCGAGTTTCGCATACCATAGTCACCCGAAGCCAGCATTACTACACGTTTTTGGCAAAAAAAGTGACTGGATTTTTTTGCATAGCAAAAATCCAGAATACTTAATTAGCACTAAATTCCTGCGCAAAGAAGAATTTGATACCGCTAACAGTTTCAGAGTTTCGCATACCAGTCACCTGAAGCCAGTATTACTACACGTTTTTGGTAAAAAAAACGGTGCCCTAATTTTTTCCAAAGCAAAAATCCAGCGCGCCTAATTAGCACTAAGTTCCCGCGCAAAGTAGAATTTGATACCACTAATAATTTCCGAGTTTTGCACACGGGAGTTGTGGCTTCAGCTGAAGCTAGCATTACTATAGGTTTTCACCAAAATTAACGGGTAAACATTTTTTTTCCTGCAACATCAATTAGCACTAAATAAGCACTAAATAATGGCATAGTGCCCATATCGATATGACAATGTTGTAATTCCAGCTTCCGGAACCTGAATTTTTTACAAAACAGCAAAATTTCAAACAAAAAGGATGATTTTTTAACAATATCGTTGAAATATGAGTTTAAAAAATGTTATATTTCAATAAAACAAAATTTCTTTTAAATTAAAAATACTTGAATTTATACAATTAGGCTTTTTTTTAACAAAAGAGTTTATTTTTCAATCAAAATAGATTTTTCAGTCAAGAAAGATGATTTTTTTAAACCAAATTGTTGAATTTCCAAGCCAAATACACGAATTTTCGCGAAAAATAGTTTATTTTTAACCAAATAGTTGAATTTTCAATTAAAAAGGATTCGTTTTAAACTCAATTGTTGAATCATTAAAAAAAATTAAACTTTTAACCGAATCATTATATTTTCAACGAAATTTATAAAAAGGAAGAAAAATGCAAGCATACATGGAGAGAAATCTCAAGAGATTAATTGACGGAAGAGCGTGATTTTAGAGCTACAATTTTTGCGTGATTTAAACTTTCGGACTCTGTGATATAAAATCATAGAATCAAGGAGTAGCGCTGTGAATTATTCTCATGACATTTCATAATAGTAGACTATATATAATATAGTAATATATATAATAGTAGACTTTTCAACTATAAAGAATGAAATTTAAACCGAAAACAAATGGATTTTTTCCAAATATTCTATTAATTTAGATTGCATTTAAGTGTCAAAAAGTGATGAGAATACGGAACCAAAATCTCCCTACTTATACAAATACATTTTTAAAAAGTAAAACCTGAACATTTTTTAATTCTGTGTTTTTTCAATCAGGAAGATTATTTTTCTACAAAAAGAAAAACTTTCAAGAAAGTTCTTGAATTTTAAACTAAATAGTAGTTGTATTAAATCAACTAGAAAAGATCAATTTTCCAACTAAAATGAAATATTTCCATTTTTTTGCATTGTACATTTTTCTGTAAAGCAGTTGAATTTTCAAACCGATGATGTGATTTTTTTTTAATAATTAATTCTTTGCCAAATAGTTAAATTTTCAAATAAATCGTTTAATTGTTTGCCAAATAGTTAAATTTTCAAATAAATAGTTTAGTTTTTAAGAAATACATTGAATTTTGTACAAAAATAGTTCAATTTAAAAAAAATTATTTCGGTACCAATCGACGGGTCCAAATTACAAGGTACCATCTTTGTTGGGCGGAAAAAAGGTGCAATCTCGGGTGGCCAAACATGGAAGCTTAAGAATCCAATATAAGTAGTATTGGGAACTCGAACGCTCTCTGAAGCAGGGAACCTTTTTATTCGGTTCTGCCGAGATGGCACCTTGTCATTTGGACACGTCAAAGTATCTCCTTTTACAGCTCTATTTGTACCAAAAAAATTACGGCATGGCAGTTTGCCACATATATGGATTTAAAACTTTGCAATTAATTATGAAAAAAAGACTCACATCAAAAACTAAAGAGACCTTTACATGTTTTTCTGGTTAAAAATTTTTTTAAAAAATTGAATTATTTTTTATATTTCTGCTATTGTTAAAGTGCAGTGTAATATAATATTTAAATTCGACATTAATTAATTAACACTTCAGAGCCCAACATCGAATAGGGAAAGATGGGGAAATTTCTGTCTGGGCGTGTTTTCCGGTGGGGGCCATATTTCCCAGAGTTTAAAATTTTTTAAATGAAAAATCATCTACCTTAACATTAAAAGATGTAACCTCTTAATTTAGTTGGTATTTAAACGAAAAAACGAGAAAAAGGGGAAGTTCCGAAAAAAGAGGAAAAACGAAGAATTCAGGGTTCACCTTTCGAAAAATTCGCAAACGCCCCTCCTCCCTAATTGATAACGTAGTTTATGGATGGCTCCTTATTAAAATAATAAAATCAGAATTTGTCATACTGAAATCAGAATAATTGTACAATTTGCCTTATTTATAGACCTTTATAGGCTTCGCCTGAAGGTTTGGAATTTTAAATTCGATACTAAGGTATATAGTTGTGTTGGTTTCGTTACGCATGTGAGTAATGGGTCATAAAGGATGACACTCAAGGGAGTCATTTAACGTGATATGAGAAGTACACATTTACCCTCTATATACATACATAGAGAAAGAGAATAGAGATTATAAATGAGGTCTTAGTAGATGATGACGCGACAATACCTGGGCTTCTCTATTCATTAAAATGATCGATCTGGGTCACTTTAAGGGGCTTATGTGGCATTGCATGAATATTCGTATAAGCTTTGCATATGCATTATTCTGAATGATACTTTCATGATACAAGATTTTTATTATATTCAGAAAATTGGCAGATTTTCTTTCGAACAGCGTTTTGTAAAAGGATACAATTTTTTGATGTACTAGTTCTATCGTAATTTAAAAAAAAGATTTGTGAAATTAATGAACTTGTAATGTACAGATGTATATACATTTTTTCTGACAGTGAATGCTTCAAAGTTTTAATTTTAAATGGTAGACTACCCTAGTTGGTGATTTTCTGAATATTTTCGAATTGTGCAAAAACATGCTAAAATGCTTTATTTCTTTTTGTTAAAATCCGTGTTGTACAATTTATAACTTGTTTTAAATTTGTTTAGGCTTTAGAATTTTCCAGGTTCTGAAAAGATATTGAAAATTAATACTCCTGGTATGTTTGTGATGTTTCAGTATTTTGGATTTTGGATTACATAATTACATTATAACTAATCTCGAAGATTTTGGTAATTTCTAGAATGTTCTAAAAGTATTTTGAAACTGCTTGAATAAAATATAAACAAATCTAATAAGTACTTCCCTCTCTCAAATTCCCAAATTAGATTCGGCAACGGAATTTCACGGTTAGTTTTCTCTAAATCTGATTGATAAGACCGCTGAAACGCTATAGAAAAGGAAACCTGAAAGATTTAGGGAATTTTCGATAGCTTGAAAGTTCAAGTAAATTTTATTACTTCGTTTAAAATTCACCATTTTTTTAAGAGTCATTTTTTAGATAAATATTCAATTGTTTTGTTTGAAAATGAACTTTTTGTTGAACATTTTAATTTTGAGATCTAAATTTCGAATGTCTTGTAAATAATTTTTCTTTTTGGCATGGACATTCACCATTTTGGATAGGTTTTTTGTTTATTGACTGACGAAATTTCTTAACTGAAAATGTAACTTGTATTTTTTGTTTGAATTCAGGTCGGCAGCCAGACATTTACTGTCGGCCCACGGTCGGCCCAACTTCGCCAGCCAAAGTTTGGTAACCAAAGTTGGACCATCTTTGGGAATTCCGAACAACCATTATTAGGCCAGCATTGGCTAACGACACTGGTAGCCGGAGAAAGTTCGACTGTCGGCACAACTTTGGCCGGAGGTGGGCTCGATCGGTGTAATGCTGGCCAAAACAAGCAACCCTACTGCACCCGACAATCGGCCCAACTTTGGTTCAAAATATGGCCGATGGTCTGATGAACTCTGGCAATTTCATTTAAAATGACAAAACCAGTGTGGTTGGTACAACTTTGGCCGAAGGTTGGTCCGATCATCGGTGTAATACTGGCCAAAACAAACAACCCTACTGCACCCGTCAATCGGCCCAAGTTTGGTCTAAAATATGGCCGATTGTCTGATGAACTCTGGCATTTTGATTAAAAATCCCAAAACCACTCTGGTTGGCCCGATGATCGATGCAATACTGCGGTTTATTGATCAGTATTGCAACTATATAAGCATTACGTACAAGCAGAGAGTGCAAGCAACCCTACTGCTACTCTCATTAATATTTGGCTCAACTGTTGTATTTTACTCGAGAGGTACATTTCACAAAATGTATAAGAAATCGTCGTATCATCATACAAAAAAATACCGTTCTTTAGAGCGAAATTATACTGTATAAGTGAATACCCAGAGTAGGACCGTCGCATGGGCCCAAAGTCGGGTCGACTTTGGCCCCCCGTAGATCAGCATCCAAAGTTGGGCCAACTTTTGTATTCATAAGACACTTATGTCGGCCCAACCTAAACAGCCAACGTTGGCAATCTAAGTGGGACCAACTATTGCCCCAACCCTACCTATTGCCCTAACATAGGGAGAACTATAAGAAATCATTCGTTATTAATTTACGCCGACTATCGGCCCAACTCTGGCGCAAATTCGGCCCAAGAGTCGACAGCGAAGTAGTAAGTATGTTGTACGAAAGTTTAGCCGACTATTGGTCCAACTTTGGCGCAAACATGGCCTGACCATCGGGCGAACTATCGAATATCTTTCTTGAACGGGTAACGCCGATTACCGGCCAAACTTTGGGCAATAGTCAACAAAGTAACCCAGGTGCGAAATTTGGCCGGATGCCAGAGGTTGACCATCGGTGCAAAGTTGGAAACCGATCTACGGTAACCAAATTTGGGCCAACTAAGATTTTTTTAAGTTGCCATAGTCCGATCGACGTTGGCAACTGACGTCGGCAAAATAAAAAATTCCTTTCAAAAAATGTTTGAAAAAAATTCGTCAAAACAAATTTGGATAAAAAAGTTTGAAACAAATTGTACAAAAATTGTTTAAAGAAAAATGTGGAAAAAAATTTGTTGAAAAAATTGTTTGAAAAAAATGTCAGAGTTTCAGCCCAAGGCTACGAAACGCTGAAAATTTTCATAGATTTAAATTATTTATTTAAAATTTATTTCATTTCGATTCTCGCTAACAGTTAATTTATTTCACATCCAAATGATGTCGCATAATAATAAAAAGAATTTAAAAAAAAATTTCATATGTTTTGAGCTGTGGCTTATGAGGATGGTTTTTTTATTGACTTTCAATTATGTGGGTATAGA
>JAWWLR010000054.1:40341552-40353094 GCA_035041075.1 Acraspis erinacei
GTGAATAAACTGTTACAATTTTGTGAATACATTTGAAATTTTTTTCTAGAATATCCCTAGGATTTGAGATTGAACAAAATTTTATAGTTTAAACTGGTATATTAAATTATAAAATTTTCAATTAATCCAAAAGTTTTATTTTAGTATTGAATGTAATTTTATCTGATTAAAGTTAACTTTTTGATCGAAAATTAGATTCTGTCTCGTAGGTACCAGTTCCTAACAATTTCGGGACAGAGATACGAGTTTAAAGTTACTCGCATTAGCGGCACGATTATACATAGGAAGAGAAAGAGGGGTTCCGAAGGAGGAACAGGAACAGAATTAATTTCAAATCTTCTAAGGCTACGGGGGTTCCTCGCAGATTGAACTTCGCTTAGTTAATCTCACGCGGTTGCGACCTGCCATCGAAACGAGGAACTTCCCGATCCCACTTTCCGTAAGGATTACTAGGCCATCGAAATAATATATAAGGAAACTGTGATGAAATTCCAAAACACAGATTTCCGCCCAAATATTATAATACTTACAATATCATATATTATATATAAGAAAAGTTTTTCTTGTACGAGAGAATAAATTCAAAATTAAATATTACAAGGGAATCCTACACTTTTGGGAATTTTGTTTGGATTCATACTCCTATCAGTAATAGGTCATTACAGCTTTTAAATACCCCACGCATGTTATATGGACCGCGATGCAAAATCTCTTTCAAATTTTAGGTTTTCACTATTTGAAATTTAGCCAAAAATGATCTTTTTACTAAGGGAAACTAGATCCTTCGGAACTTTAATCGGATTCATACTCGTCCCAGCAATCGATCAGTACCAAACTTTTACTCTGCTAAAGTAATAACATACGATTTGCAGCCATTGTTGAAAAAAACGCATTTTTAAAAATCCACGCATGTTGAATGAACCGTGAAGCAAGAGTCTTTCATATTCCGGTTAGATCAGGCGGCAGCGCTCCTAGTTTGTAACTGGAAAGTCCAGGCTTCGTTTTCTGCTGCCTGCATTTTTTGCCAATTTTTTTTTGTTCAAATAATTTTTCTCAAAAACTCCAACTTTTTTGCTCAAATTTTTTTCTTCCTTCTTCGTTATAGGCGTAGAAACTTAAAAAAACAATTACAAGAAACTAAAAGGTGCACGATAACCCTTATCAGAATCTAGAAAGAAAATTTAAATATCTTAATTAAGTCAAAAGTTGTGAATTTTAAAAGAAAGAAATGGTGTTTAAAAAAAAAAAAAATACTTCACAATTCTATTACTCATAACATCACAGAATAAATTTCGTTTTCATAAGTGGGAAAATACGACTGCGAATTTAGTACAAGTGTTCAATTGAAAGGATTGGGTTGTACTTCCGAAAAGGTAGAACCTCCGATTTTGTTTAAACTCCGCATACTTATGTATTTTGACGCGCTGATTACGAATATAATAGTGAAAATTGGCGGAAATTTTATTTTCATGGCGAAACCATAAAAACCCATAAAAAATCATGGTCTTTTGCGTTGATCTCAGGTAATTTGCAAAATTTCAAAAAATATTTCAGACACAAGTTGTAGATCGCATTAAAATACAAATTTTTTGTTAAATGAATTTTTTTTCTATGAGTGATATTTTACGATAAAATTAGAGATACACCGATTTCCGGCTACTCATGGGGGCGGGAAGGCGCTCTTGTTATTGGTCCAAAAAATAATGTAAAGTTACACCCCTACCCCTTTTCCAACGTCTCGTGGGGACGGGAAGGCACCCCTGTGACCGGAAATCTATGTATCTCTAATTTTCTCGGAAACTATCACTCCTCGAAAAAAAATCTTTCAACAAAAGATGTGTATATTACTGTGTGTATATTATATACTAATGTGTATATTATTATTTATATATTATAAAATTTTGTATATTACCTGAGGTAAACGCAAAAAACCATGTTTTTTATGATTTTTTTATGGTTTCACCATGTAAATCAAAGTTCCGTCAATTTTTACCATCTAATTCGTAATCAGCGCGTCAAAATATATCAATATACGGAGTTTAAACAAAATGGGAGATTCTACCTTTTCGGAAGTTTATCTAAGGATTGAGTTGAAGCGCTTCCAAATTAGAGGCCTTGAAATTTTATAACTATTTAAGAGCTTCGAGCGTTGGATACTTTTAAATTAAAGGATTCAAATGTATAGTTTTTCCAGTGTGAAGTTTTAACCGCTTTAAGCTTTTTAAGAAGTTTTGAAAATTCAATTCTAAGTAATGCAAACATAAATGTTTTATCAACATGTAAATTTTCAACAAAATACATGAATTTTCAACGAAATCGTTGAATTTTTGGGTTAAAAAGGTATCTTTTAAACCAAAAATGGAATTATCCAACTTTAAGTAAAAAAAATTATTTTCAATGTAAAAAAAACATATTTTCAACCCGTGGAATTAAAGCAAAAACACGAATTTTTAACTAAGGTTTTGAATCCTCAATCAAAATGCTTAATTTTCAACAACAAAATTAATTTTCTAACCAAAAGGGCAATTTTTTAACAAAAGAGTTTTAATAGGAAAATTAATTTTCAATTAACAAAAAGGAATTTTTAATAAAATAGTTGAATTCTTAACCAAAAAGATAAATTTTGCACCATGAAGATTAATTTTCTACTGTAAAAGACGACGTTTCAATCAAATACGTGAAATTTCAATGAAATTGTGTAATTTGTAGACAAAAAGACGAATTTTCTTCAAAACCGTTAAATCTTCAACAACAAATTTAATTTACAACCAAAGAGTTGATTTCTTAACTAAAATTATGAATCTTCAAAACAAAAATGCATTTGTACAAAGTAGTTTAACTTTGAACCGAGTCATCGATTTTTTTTAACAAAAAAGATGTATTCTTAACAAAATACATAAATTTGTCGACAAATTGTTGAGTTTTTTAACACGAAAAGATCAGTTTTCAGTCAAAAAATGGAACAGTTACTATTCAGTGTAGAAAATCAATTCTCAACTAAAAAAACGTTTGTTCATCTAAATATTAAAATTTTTAACGAAACAGGTGAATATTCAAAGAAAATTATGTATCTTCAACCAAAAAAAGATGAATCTTCAGCAAAAAAACCAAATTCCAACTTAATAGTTGAATTTTCATATAAAAAAAGATACATTTTTTAACCAGAAATAAAATTGCTTAATTTTTAGTTGAAAGAAAATTAAATTTGAACGAATTTTAATAAAGTAGTTGAATTTTAACAAAATAATTAAAAATTTCAACCATATAGTATAATTTTTAACAAAACGAGACTCATTCCAAACCAATACCCTAATAGTAGAATTTTAAAGCGAAAAAATTAACCTTGAATAAAAAATAGTTGATGTTTAGGGTTTCGGAGCCCCGGGCAGAAACCCTCATAGTTTCGGTCATGTGCGTCCGTCCGTTGTACATTTTTTCAAGGAAGGGCGTTGAGGGGAGGAGAATTTAGGGGATGGGGGAGAGAATGTATGGTAAGGCAAGATTTTAGTGACTTCATTAATTTTTTTTGGAATGATAAAAACAAAATTTTAGTTTTAAATTCTTTTTTGAAAAAACTCAGCAAAAACTGTTGTACATATTATATTTTAGTTATTATTTTAAATGTCAAAACCTGGACGGTTGCTAGTGTTACAAATTCTGTCCAAATAACTTTCACGATTTCTCCCAGTTTTCATTATTTGATGGTACATTTCATAATTATTATATCTGGTTCGCCGCATACAAAAAAATAAATTTTAATTAATATGGAAAAAGCACGTGACATGAGTATCTTATTCGCGGCATTAAATTTCTTTGTTGGTAATATGAGACAAAATTCATGAAAATATGAATATGTTACATAAAAAACAATATTATGAAAGTACATTCAAATTTTATATCAAGGGGTATTGCATAAATTAAATAGTCTTTTTTGTCGTTTTTGACTTAAATCCAAACGAAATTTATATTTTTATTTACCAAAAGTGTTAAGTAGAACGCAATCAGAAAATCCAACCATTTTTGGTTAAAAATTAATTCTTTTCGGTTCTCCAATATTCTTTAAAAGTCGTGTTTTTGTTTGAAAATTCAAATGTTTTGTTGAAAGTTCATCTTCTTGGCTTTAAACTTTAACACTTTGATTAGATTTCAATTATTAATTAAACATTTTTATTTGGATGGAAATGCAACAATTTTGTTAGGTTTTTTATCTTTTTGGTTTGAAAATGATGTCTTTTAGTAGAAATTACAACTTCTTTGGTAGAAGATTTATATTTTCGGGTTAAACATTCAACTATTTGATAGCAAATTAAAATATTTATTTAAATCTTTGACTATTTTCTTGGAAATTCGTTTGATTGATCAACAATTTGGTGCCACATGCTATCATAATAGCTGACATCATAGTTCAAAACTCACGCAGAAAAAATTTCAACAAATTATAGATTTCTGACGGAAATCTAGCAAACCACTCCGCAAATCCGTTACACAACTGCTTCTAGTTTATTTATAACAAAAAATTATACAAAGTTCCCCTGAATATAAAAACTGCTAAACAAAAATAATGGATCCTGTTAAACCGCGTCACCGATTCCGTACGAGGTCATAGCCGAAGATAAATACAGTCAAACCTGGATTTAATATCAAATTTGTGGCTGAATGTGACATTAAATCCAGAGTCTTAGAACTATTTTTTCTCTCTCTAGCTTCGCTCTCTGTTCTGATACACCTGAGGGAGCATCGCACATCTCCCTGCAGCTCATCTCACCCATCCATTTATTGAATTGTTGATTACGAGTACAATAAAAAAGATTATTTGAAAGATGTCATTAAAAACCCTTTCAAGGCTGAGTGACGCGGAAAAACATATTTTGTATCTTTTTACGGTGAACATTTTGCAAAACAATTATGGTACATAAAAAATGTGGTGTTTATACGCAGTACAAAGTAAGATAAATTAACAATTCTCTCAGTAAACAGAATGCGTGTAATTTAGCAATTTCACCTATAGTTGTTCTATGCTGTTTTTTAGTATTTCTTGATATTTAGTTTATTCTAGATAAGAGTCACATTAACCGCGAGAGCCTAAATAAATGCTGATGAGCAAACGTTAAAATAGAGCGTAAGAAATGCTAGTTAGCGAAAGATTCTAGGCAGTTTCATAATCAGTTATTTTTTAATAAGGCGCAAGTGATTATACTATGACATACGTTAAAAATGGCTTCGCCTAAAATATCCTTCGCTTTCATATTTGCTATAAAATTAGTTATCAATGTCTTTCCATTATCGGCTACTAGATTTGCACCATTTTCCGCTGCAAGAGTTTCACCATTGCCAGGAATGCCCACCAGAGCTGAATTCATTTTTGGAGAAAGAGTTCCAGGTGACCGATTTCTTTTCGAACACTTCGTACATGCAAATTCTAATCAACTTCGAAGCGTCCGTAAACACACGGCATATATTGAGACCAGGAATGGAGAAATATTGAGTCAAATTGTACTTTGCAGTGTGGTAGCCCATCGGCCTGGAAGTGAACGTGTTCAGGTAATTGAAAATGGTCCAGGTTACCGAAATGTCACCCTAAAGTTTTGGAGTGCACTGAACTTTGGAATCTATTTCAATGCATGGTTCTACGGTAGTTAAACCAAAGAAGGAAATTTTATAAATATGTGAAATTTATATTTTTATTAATTAAAGTACGTAAATTTCAAGTAAATTTCAGTAATATCCAATTGTAATCAAACAACATAACAGCAATGTGAGTAAAAATAATGCGCATCAAAATTTGCCACATCCCGTGTGGAAAAATTGCATGACACCATAATAACTGACTGTCGAGTGGCTAAATTGGGACTTAACACACTCATGGAATAGCTTCTATACAGTTTCTCTGTTTGGATGAAAGAAAGTTATTACTTAATACAAATTTATATTTTTGAAGAACATGAAAAATTTGTTTAAGCCACGTTACAAAACAGCTCCTATAGAAGCGGGACCGATTTATCAGAGATATAGGGCGAGAGTGGTTGCAACTGTCGCCTCGGAAGGGTCGCAATGCGTGAGTGCTCGGTCAAGAATATTGCGCAATATCAGGCATTCTAATTGGAAAAGGTTCAAGCGGACATGAATGTGTACGTTTGGAGGGCACTGATTTACAAGCAAGGCTAGTGCCAGGCAACTTTCGAGACTGCTCTTATATGGGAGCTCTAGTGTAAAGAAATAGTTTTTGTTAACAAACAAATAAAAAATGAGTTCCGCGAAATCTTGTTCATACGCCGGGTCTCAAACTTTTGATTTAACTTCATAATATGTCACTGCAACCTTGTACCGTTGCCTTAACTCATTCAGCTATCTGAAATTAAATAAATTGTTTCTTTTTGCTGGGCATGAATTTCCACCCAACGTAATATTTATTTTAGTAAAAAATAAATAGATTTTGAACATTAAAAATGCTTAATGTGTCAAAAAATTATTGTTTGTATGATTAGACTAGCGATTAGATTTTTTATGTTTAAGCTTTTTTCGGTCCGCAAGCTACTTTTCGATTCGCGAGTATTTTTCTGCCCGGAAGATTTTTTCGGTATACGATTTTTTTTGGATAATAGCTTTTTTTAAATTATGTGGTCAAATCGTTTTACGTTAAAATGATTTTTTCCAAATTCACTGGAATGCAGAAAGCTTAAATTCTAACGCATAGAAAGAGTAGCCAGCGCCAAACTAAGGCCAGGCTAGCATTTAGCGAGTTAGACGGGCGTGATAAAAACTATATTGACTTGAGCTAAAGTGACATTATTTTTTTTCTTTAAATTATTATAAAATTATTCCTGAAAACACTTTTACGCCATCAATGTGCGGTGATCTATTTTCCGTCATTGCCCAAAATATGGTCTTAAGATTATTTTCATCGAGGTTGAAAATCTTTCATGGAGCTGACATGGCAAATTATGGCACCATATTAATGGTAAAATTGGTCTTTTATGCGCATTACATTTTTTTAAGTGATACATTGTTTTTCACGCTTTTTAAACTCTATTCAAGATCCAAATATTTTATTAAGTTACATAACATGAAGTTCAAATATTGATCCTTCCATATGTATACCTTATTGTTCTCTGTAGATTTTTCTTTAACTAGTGATTCAGTAAAATCTCTTTCATATAATAAACCCAGTTAAAAATTACGTTCAAGAAATTGCTGCTTTAACTTTGATTTTTGAAATCAAAGAGAAACACATATTTGCCGTGAGTCCAGGGGGGTCGGGAAAGGCCAGTTAGGTGCAGTAACTTCCAGCGACATTATCTGCGCCCCAAACTATGAAATTAAAATGGAAAATTGTTTAAAACTATTAACAATATTTTTTCAATAATCAACGTTTGAAGAGAACTCTTATATTCAGTTGAAAGGGATAATATACGTAATTAAGAACAGATTTCATTATTTTAGAATTTGGAGTTGCAAATGTCACTTTAAAGTCTGTACCACAAATTTTAAGTTTCGGCACAATTTAAGGTTAAAAGTAGAAAATAATGGCATATTTAAACTTATCTATTGCGCACTAAAATTGCTGATTAGGGATCTGAAAACGGGTTACATGGTTGGGTGGGGCAACATTATTACCAATCATGCTATTATATACTCGTGCAGCTGAAAAGAAAGTCAAATACATCGTGATAATACTCATTTTCTTCAAATGTTAAAATATTTTTACCTGCTCTGCATATAATGCAAATTTTTTGACAAATTTATATTTTTTATCATGGCAGGATGTCACATAACGCTACGTCAGGTTGGTCATATTCCTGATTAAAACGTACTCCCATAAAACGTGCACTCTTTGTTCTCCTGATTTGATATTTTCATGCTTTCTAGGGTTATAATAAATTCATAAAAAATATTTTAAACCAGACGCGGAAATTATTTTTTCTTCAAAATCTCAGTGTCTAAAATATTTAGTTTGTTTGTAATAACCAAAATAATAATTAAGATTACATTAAAGAAATAGAAAAAATGAGCATTTTCAACTTTATTGAAACCTTTAGAGATTAAACATAAAAAAATGTAGGCAATATTTTTATTGTATTTTTTATTTATTATTTTCTTTATATTTCTTTATATTTCTTTCACATTATGGGAGACCTTACTTTACTTCCATATCACAAAAATGATTGGACTCTGAGAAACTTGAAAAATATTAAATTGATGTTCGCTTTTATATTTGCTATAACACTTGCTATCAATGTGTTTCCTTTACTAACTGTTAGCCCGCACCGTTAGCATAATCAGAGTGGATCCAGAATTTTCAGTCGTCATTCGAGAGAAATACGTTATTGGATAAAGTTTCAGGTGAACGACTTCTTTCCAGTCCATAATATAAATTTTGGTTTAATTTCGAATAGCACTATCCACCATCTTGAGTGGGACGATGGTCGTGGGGGCTAAAGCATAGGCTTTGGACCCACTTGGTCAGCTTGCGGGTTCGATTACCGCCTCGCACTCTGGAAGAGCCTCGGTGGCCCATGCGGTGAACACTAGCCTAGCAAGGGGGTTGTTCATCTCCGAAGAGTCGTGGGACCCGGAACCTCTAGAGAAAAAGGTTCTCTAAGTACTTAAGGCTGTTGCTCTTGGTGGTTCGGAACCCACCTTAAAGTGTAGGTCCCCCTCTCACCGCCGAGAAAGTGTGTGGGGTGTGTGTAAAGGAATAGCGAAGAAGGTGCAAGAAAAATGTTAAACCCTTAGGGGACACATTAGAAGCTTCTTCCACACTATCCACCATCTCGCGGTGATTATTGACCAAGCAAAGAGAGAGAATGACTCGAGTTGAACTTTGCAGTCCTTGAGTTGCAAAAAGAAGAAGAACTTGTCTGTGAAATATGGTTATAAAGCTAAAAAAGCATTCGCGGACAATTGGTGTTGGCAATGGTGTTTCTTGAATGAATAATCCATAACCTAAGGCGTTTACTACCGTGCCGACGGATACATTTTGCTAGGGAATGGTATCTTAAAACGGTGTGTCTGGAATGCTGGACGACCTTTCAGAGTAACGTTGCCTTGTCCCTACAAAATTGAGATCCGTAGCAGTTAAAAAATATTTATCTTGCTAATCTTTGAAGCACAGATGAGTTTTATCTTTGATTAAAGACACCCAGGTGGAGGCGTCAACGCCCTTTCGACGAAAGACATATTTTCTTGAGAATACGGAAATTACCGAAAGAGCCCTGAAGCATACTTCAGAATCTCTAAATGCCTAACTGGGTTCAGGGTAACCCTACCGACGAACCGGAATGTTGCGATTCTGCCAGGGGGGGGGGGGGTCAAAAAACGGAGCTACGACGCGTAAAAATGTAAAATGATATCATGGAACAGAATAAGGTGCCGCTCAGAGGTCCAAAACACTTATGAAGTCCGGGTGTCCAAAGTCACTGCAAGATGACCTTAGTCGCCGAGAGGTTTCCGGCAACCAAAATTGATGGCGTTCAGGTTTGAACAATTGAAGCGGCATTGTAAAATAAAATACGGCTTATAATAACTGCGGAATCAGGTTTGGTAGGGTCTTAAGAAGATCTAGTACAGACCGCAGTACGGCTTGGAGATGATCAAAATGAAGGTCCCCTCAAAAACCAAAAGCATACATATGAAAAAAAGGCCAGAAGTTGTCTTCGGAGGAAGTCTAGGATACAACTGGAAGTTAAAATATATACAGGAATTCCTTCTACCAATTTGTAATTTATCAGGATCTAGGTTTCCTTCTTTCAATCTTCTTCCAAAATTCGTTTGTTTTTTAAATTAAAAATTAAATTCTTTAGTTGATAGTTTTAAGTATTTGGTTGATCTATGTATCGATAACAAACCGAAATGCAATGAAACATGTATCAATTTATAAAAAAACATGTAGAGCACATGATGAAGAACTTTTCATTACTCAAGACTAACTTAACTTATGAATGAACTACGCCTTTAAAAGGCAGATTTTTTATTGCATTCGTTGTTACTGACATGTTTTCTCTTGATATTAAGTTTGAACATAAAGTAGTCAAATGGAAGCAACATAAATTTTTAAGTATTTATAGTAGAATTTGGGTTTGACAAATTCGAAGGCGATAGGGAACTTTCAACTAAACTTGGAAAAAACTCTGAGAAAGTGAAATAGGAATAAAAACTTGAATACAGAACATTGAAACTGTATTGTTCGAAGTTTGATTATAAACATAGTATCTAAGTTGTGAAATGCAGTTTCCATAAATTCCAAATTACTTGTGAAATTAGTACAAAGCTTAAGGAAAACTCTAAATACGAAAAAATGAAAAGGGCGTTTTTGTATTTTAAATCACAAAACTCGTATTCAAGCCGTAGGATTTGGTTTTGAAAAATGCGAAGTCTACAATGAAATTTGAACTAAACTTGTACTAAATTCTGAGAGGGTAAAACAGAAATATGAGCCTAAAAACAGAAAATGGTAACTGTTTTTAATTTTTAAAATTTTACTCGAGTCATCGGATTCAGTCTTTATAATTTACAAAATCAGTCGTGAAATTCCAATATGAATTGTTGAAAATCTTCAAAAATTTGAATTTTATGCAGTAGATTAAAAAAAATGCCCCCCAACCCACCTTCCACTCCAATACTCTTACGACCTGTCTGGGAACCCAAAGAATATGTCTAAAACATTTGCTGCTGATTTATCAAAAACTGGGAGTGTGCCTCCCCCCTTCTATCATCACCCAATTGCCAATTGTCAAGAACTTGATTTTCATAAGCATTATACGTGTTAAGCCAATTGATGTTATATATTTAAAAAACTGTACCCCAACCCACTCCATCTTCCCAACAATACTCTTACAACCTGTCCGGGAACCCACCCCTTCGTATGACTCCTCATTCTCTTACGACTTGTGTATGGACTCAAAGAATATGTGGGCAAAATTTGGTGCCGATTTTTAAAAACTATGGATTTTCATAAATATCGTACGTTTTAGGCCACATTCCTCAATACCTTCACGACCTCTCCGGGGTCCCAAAGAATATGTGTGACCAATTTGATGCTGATCATTCAAAAACTGCGACTTTGCCTCCACCTCCTATACCCCTCATACTCTTACAATCTGCCTGTAAGCGCAAAGAATATGCGTGTAAAATTTGGTGCCAATTATAAAAAAATGTAGATTTTCATAAGCATCATACGTTTTAGGCCAATTTGTGTTATATGTTTAAAAAACTGTGCCCCTGCCCTCGCTCTTCATCTGTAGTGCTGTCTAGACTATTTTATATACTGTTAACAAAGGTTAGATATGTTTATATTATTCGTTAAAGTGAAATGATAATTCGTAATTGTAAAATCGAGGATCTGTGCACAATAGCGACTAGATCGGTAAATCTACTGATCCGCATGTCAGCACAGCATGAGAATTGATACTGGTAACCATCAATGATAGTCATGTTTAGTTGTCTATAATTGTATCGTATACTGAACTTTCGTGTTGTACATGTACGTACTTGGAAGATCAGTAGATTTAACTTGGTTTTCAGTAAAATATGAGATTCTTTTTTC
>JAWWLR010000054.1:40389290-40403548 GCA_035041075.1 Acraspis erinacei
TTCAATAATAAAAAAGTTCTTAATTCTTGAACGAATGATTCAGCTGGGTAGTTATATAGGTTCCTAAAAATTGAAATTTTTAATTATATAGGCAAAATGAATGGAAATTTTTCTTTTGAATTTTTAAAATAATTTGAGAATTATTTTTAATGCATTTGCATGTTCGAACACGTATACGTAAGAAATAACTCTACTTCAAAAACGATGCATAATTACATATTGACCTGGTTGAAGATATTCTATATTGGTTGCGTGATTATGGTGATTGTGTGTTTGGTACTATTGAAACAGGTAAGTAAAAGTTTTTTTTATATATACAACCATATAGTTGAGTTTTTAAGCAAAAGAGAATAATTGAAGGGCCAGACTGCACACGGGCGTAAGTGCCAAATTTTCGAAAATCGTTTTATTGTTTTAAACTACTTGTTTCAGAATAGTTAAATTTGCTGTTACAAAAATTGATCATTAAAGTAAAAAAATTAATTTTCAACCACAGAGGTGCATCTCCAATAAATAAAATTAATTTTGAACAAAGTATTTCAAATTCCCACCAATTAGTTATATTTTTGGACAAGAAAATTAATGTTCTCAAAAATGGTGAATTTACAACTAAATACAAAAAATTTCAATGAAAAATGGAATAGTTCTATTTGCAGTATAATAAAATTAATCATCAATAAAATAGTTGAGCCTTCCAAAAATAAAATGAATGTTTAATAAATTATTTAATTTGTCAAACAAACAGGATGAATTGTGAATGAAAAATTTGATAGTTAAATTTTCAGTAAGAAATTTAATTTTATAAAACAAAAATGTAAACAAAATAGTTTAATTTTCAAACAACATGAATTTGTAACAAATTAGTTCAACTCTCAACCAAATAGTTGAATCTTTATATAATAAAATGAATTTTTAACAAATTGGTTCAAATATTAACCAATCAGTTTACTTTAATGAAGAATATTGATTTTCTACCAAAATAATATAAATTCACAACAAAATATATACATTCTTAGATAATAATGGAATAGTTACATTTCAGTTAAAAAATTCAGTTTCAGCAAAATAATTTAATTTTCAACCAATTATACACACACATCTGAACAGTTGCTTATAACAATGTATTAGACATTGTTTAATAGAGGAAGGATTGATTAAATAAATTTAAAAATTCTCGAAAATGTTACAATTATAAAGCTTGCTCTATCAAGAAGCAAAAATACCAAAAATGAGGATTTTCTCGAGGCCTCTTTAATGAATGTGTGGGAAGAGGGAAGGGTAGAAACAACCCCCGTCTTGGGATAAGTAGCTTTCGACATTAAAGATGCAAGCCTTAAAAACGATGATGCGAAGCCGAGGGAGGAGAGAAAAAGATACAGAGTGCCTGTATGAGGTCTGTCTGGCTAAGTGGCACAACACCATTTTCGTTTCAAACCCCCTGGTGCCTCGGGAGACTTTACCTCCGGTGTAGAGAGTGGTACCATGCCCACTCTCGGGCGGCGTGGCGTTTCGGTCTCCGTGACTTTTGAGATCCCCTGTCCCTGTCTCTCGGTCCCATGGGATACTTTCCATGCCTACTGCCAGTGCGGAATATATACAGGGAATTCACACAAACTTTCCTGCCTGCCTAACGTAAGCCACCCCGTCAGACCCCATGGTACATAAATAAATAAATAAATGGATTTACGAGACCCGGCACGATCTGCTCGACTCTCTCGTGACGCTTCGATGCGCGGGGGACGAATCGCCTCGCTTGGAACAATGCAAAATATTATTCGAGAGGGAGTAGAACAGTGAAAGATATAATATGTTAGGTGGACATAGGATGACAAAGATGGAATAAAACGGTTCTATTAATACTCTTGAGAATTGAGGATTCAGGGAATATGTTGCTTCCTCATTAGGATGACGCAAAAAAGTATTGGAATTTTTTTTCTCGAATTTTTATGCATATCACGCTCATATCTGTTCGAATCGACAAAAAAATCAATGTGTTTTTTATATTTACAGATTCTGCAAATCCTAGGAAGGGTAATATGTATTTCAAATAAGAAAAAAGACTTTTTTGTCAATATTAGATAAATCGAGTTAAGACTCAACATTTCTCTTCAAAATTAGAGATAGAATACAAATGAATAATTACTGTTTGACATTATCTATATCAGTCTGTTTTATAGGGTCCCAAAAAAACTATAAGTTAAAAGTTGGGTTATGCTAGTTTTTTGCACTAGTTGCTATCATTCTAAGTTTCTTTTTTCTCAAGTTTGCCACTCTTTGTTCACTGTATAAACAGGGGGAGGTAATAATTAATTAAAGTTAGCCAAAATATGTTTTTAAGCGTTTTATTATTACTTTAAATAATAGTATCTTTGAATAATGCTCGAAATGATAATAATTAATTTAATTTAACAAAAGTACTTGTTTAAATAAATTATTATTCTTTACAATTATCTACTCCTATATTAGTGCTAGATATTTGCGGCTTTCTCTGAATTTTTTTCATTTGTCAACTCTTCACTTAGAGTGAAAGCAGTTGAACTTTTAAATCAAAAAGACTAATCTTTTAGAAGACAGTTGAATTATCAGAATGAAAAGTTGAATTTTAGGAAAAAATAGTTTTAAACTAAAAAAATGAATTTGTAATTACTTAGTTGAATTTATGATAAAAAATTGACTTTTAAATATAATAATTAAATTTACATATCAATTGTTGAATTTTTAAACAAAAAACGAAAAAAGTTGTACTTTAAATCGAAAGAGACGAGTGAGATGAAATAGATGCGTTTTTAAACCAAACTGTTGAATTTTCGTGCTTAAAAGACGAATTTCCAACAAAAAGTAAATTTTGAACCAAAAAATATTAATTTTATACCTCAAAAGATAAATTTTCAATACACAAGGATTAAGTTTCTATCCATAAGGCCGAATTTTGAACAAAGCAGTTAAATTTTTGACCCACAAAGATGAATTTTCATTGTTTTCTATTCATTTGGTTCGCATTTAAACGAAAAAAGAAACAAAAAAAGGAAAAGGAGACATTTCTTGAAAACAAGGAAAAAATATAAATTCTTTTAAAAAAGCGGAAAAGGGAGAATAGGGGAAAATATTTGAATACTGTATTAAAATCTGAAATGAATTGACTTTGAACTTTTTGACTTGAAAATTTCCAAATTTTAAGGCTTGTAATGTAAAATAAAATAAAATTTAGAATACCTTTTCACGAAATTGCAAATTGTTTCATTATGATTGAAATTAAAGCTAAGAATAGCGAATTTCTAAAAAATCGAAATAGTCGGAAAAGTCGGAAAAATCAGAAAAGTCGAAAAAGTCGCACGATTCGAGTGACATTTCTCCATATTATTTTAGAGTTTATCTAAAAAAGGGAATTTTTAGTCATTTATAAGTAATTTATGCATGGAACTTACATAGAAATGTGTAGTACGAAAATTTTATTCAGTACTAAAATTTCAATTATTTTAATTTATGATGTTTTGGTTTTCTAGTTCCTATTTAAATCTATTACTATCAATATTTGTATCTAAGTTAAAGATTCTTTTCTAAAACTCTTAACAGTAATCAATGGGCCTTTTTGGTCAATTTTATATATCAATTTTCAAGGTTAGCACTTAGAAAATCTTTAAAGGAATATCAATTCATTGAAATTAAGTTTGGTATCGCTGCTGATAAAAAGAATGCCAACTTAAAAACTATAAATATCAATTTAAAAGTTTCTGAGAAAGCTGCATTTTTATATTTCAAGTCAAAAGAAGTAGGATACTAGAAGCGGAAAGAAATCTATTTCCTCCTCTTCTTCAAAAGCTTCTGACTCGATGGAAATTTAGAATCGTAAAATTACTTTCTAAAGCTTCTTCAATTTATTTTTCGAGAACTAACATTTAAGCTCTGGGGAGTTCAAAGTTTGCTACCCGATCGAAAAATCTGACCCAGTTTCCATTTATTGTATCGAGTTCGATCTTGTATTTAGACTCGGGTTCATCCGGACATAATAATTGCTTTTAATTTTAAGAACTTCAGCGAGGGACGTCAATAAAATCTCAGGTAGAAACATAAATTGAATTGTCTCTCCAAAAAATGATACTCGTGGAAAAAATAGAATTTTATATAAAAAATTATTTTAGAAAAAATCGTTTTAAAAATTAAATAATTGAAGACTTGACAGAAAGAATGTTGCATCAACACAAGTTTTGTGTGTACGGAGTTTTATGGAGTTATTTTTTTAACTGTTTTTTTATTCTTCGGAAGCTCTACAATCGGAAAACTGTCGCACAAAATTTGAAAAAGAATTTGCAAAACATTTCAAAATATTCTTGTTTATATGTGTTTATTTACTTTGTATCAACCTGAAATTCCCAAATGTACCCCATGTATAAAATTATCGTGGAAATGTTTGGGGCCAGGATAGACCGTCCTGGTATATAATGTGGCGCTGTCAAGGCGGTCAATTATGGCACTGAGTAGAAGTGAAACGTTTTTGCATCTGCTAACCAAGCGTTAGTCTAAACAAGCTAGACTAGCTTAAGTCAGCCGGTTTGGTGAAAATCGACTTTTAGGTGGTTGACACTCAGCGTGTTAGTTGCGTCATGCTTTCAAATGAAACAGAAATCGTTCATTCGTCCCTCCATGTTTACGCTAGGAGTCCCGGAATTGTATTGCGGGCCATGCCTAAAACCGTGCACAAATCCAGAATCCAGTCAATTCCAAGGAATAGAAAACACAGTTTAAAAAAAACTCTATAGAACTCCATGGGAAAAAAATTTGTGTTGATACAACGTTCTTTCAGCCGAGGCCTCAATTACTTTTTACTTGGTCTATCATTTTCATTTTAACATTACGATTATTGAATTTAAAAAAATGATAACTTACCCAATTTATCGTTTTCTGCCTACGTTCCAAGAGCCGTTGCTGAAGTTTTGGCCCAGGCCCAGCGAGGAAAGCCTTTACAAGCGATCGAGTTTTCTCTAGATGGGTTGGAGCTACTGCTTCGACCTGGGCCAAATATTTTTGCAAAGTAGACTCCAGGTTTGGTACTGGGAGACTCGGTAGAGGCTCGTCTTTCTGCAAAAAATAAATACAATTCTTACGTTATTATACTTTATTTCCGATCGATTGAATCTAAGCGTAAAGGTATTTTTCAAATTACTTTATTAGAATAAAATATAGAGTACAAGATTATGAAACTGAGTTAAAAATAAGAAGTGTATACATGTGCGGGATAATATAAAATTTTTTTTAATATACTAGTATCATCAATCGTGGGCTATGCGCTCGTGTATTTTATTGATTTGAGGGGGAAAATAATATTAAATACAAAATAAAAATATCGAATAATTATTGATTTTTGAAGTGTTTTTGTTTATTTAGTCTTAAGGTTATATAAATATAATTTTCCTCGGATTCTTGAGAGGAATTCAATATGACTTTTGAAAACTTAAAATATGACAAATGCAAATTTCAAGAAGAAGGTTCATCTTCAAACAAATAATTGAATTTTCACACGAAAAAAATGAATGTTCAAACAGCTGTATTTTCAAGTCCATCCATAAATTTTCTACCTAAAAGAATGATTGATATTTAAATTCGTTTAAATGAAAAACATTTGAAATTATCCAACAAACAAATGAATTTTCAACTAAAAATATTAATTTTCTGACAAAAAATCATTCGTCTTTTAAACAAAATATTCACATATTCAACCAATGACATGAATTTTGAACTAAAATGATGAAATTTTAATCAAACAAGACTATTTTTGTTAAATTAGTTTCACTTTTCACCTGTTAGTTGAAGTTTTAACCAAAAAATATAAATATACAAAGAAAAAGATAATAGTTGATACTAAAAATGAAAAAGATTTTAATATAAAATCAAAAAGAGATGAATTCATTAAAAAATATGAATTTTCAACAAAATTGTTAAATCGTTAATCAACAAAAGATTTTTGTTTTAAACAAAGCAGATGCAATTTGAATAAAAAAGACAACAATCTTATCATAAAATGTAAATTTTCAATAAAATTGTTGCATTTCCAACTACGGAATAATTTTCACTTTAGAAAATAAAGATATCAGACAAAATATAATTTGAAAAGAAAAATAATATCTAATACAAAAAAATTTCTAATAACTATTTAGTTTTTAAATTTCCTTGCTATTTTGTTTTAATGTTATAATTATATAATTTTCCTTGGTTTTTCTCCAAAAAACTCAAGAATATTTTTGAAAATTTCAGATTTGTGAAAAAGAATCTAGAAAATTTATAAAAAGGTGTTTTATTGCGTAGGATATTTCACTAAAAATTCAAGGCAAAATTCAAGTTTGAAAGATTTTGAGGACTTCCTGGAGTTTGGTTTTTTGCTTATCTATTATTAAGGTTATATAAATATAATTTGTTAAATGAAAAACAGACGAATTCATAAAAAAATACTCAATTTCGACAAAATAGTCCAATCCTCAACTAAAAAAGTTTAATTTTCCAGCAGCTGTATTTTTAATAAAAAACCTTAAGTATTTTTCAACTGAGATTAATTTTTACAAGAAAAGTCACTTTTTAACCAAGTGGTTAAGCAAGTATTTGAATTTCCATCAAAAAATGTAATAGTCGATATTTTGAATCAAAAAATGTTAATTTAAATAGAAACAGTTAAATCATTAGAAAAAACTAATTTTAAACAATATAGTTGGATCCTCAACCCAAAATATAAATTTTTAACAAAGAAGATTAATTTTCTCAATAAAAATCACATTTTTATCAAAATGGTTATATTTTCGACCTCAGAAATTAATCTTAAACTAAAATCATAAATCTTTAACGAAATAAGTTATTCTTTAAATAACTAGTTTGAAAACAGGTTTTAATTCAAAATAACAATTTCACAATCTATAGGAAACACTTGAAATATTTTGGAAATTTTTTCCAATTTTTTTCTCAGGAATATAAAGAATTTTTTGTTATCTTAAAACTTTTTAAAATCTTAAAAGTTTTGTTCCAAAACCTTCACTTTGTTTTAAGGTTTTTGATATTGTTGATCATTTAAAAAAAATTTTAAATTCTTCAAAATAAAAAAAAATGTCTTAAAATTTTCAAGATTCTTTTTCGATAATTTTAAAAATCTTTTGGAATGCTGAAAACTTTTGTTAAATATTCCCTAACCATAAATTTTGTAAAATGAGAAACCACGTAAAACTTTCTAAGAAATCTTAAGAAATTTTTTTATTTCCTTGAAACTTCTTAAATTTTTAAAAAGCTCTTACATTTTTTCCAAATTCTTTAAAAATGTACATTTTCCTTGGAATCTAGAAAAAAATTAATTATCTTAATACTTTCAAAATCTTAAAATAGCTTCAAAATGTTCAAAAATCTACAGTTGGCTTAAATTTTGCCGGAACCAGTAATTTTCGTTTTACCATAATTTAATTTTTCTCATCTCATTGAATATGCGCAAAACTTTAAAAAATTAGAAAAATGTTGAAAGCAGAAAGATTTCTAAGTATTAAAAGAAACTTACAATTAAAATTTAATCTATCATCAATAATGTTTAGAAACATTTAGAAATAAGTTTTATCATGTAATATAATCACTGACACATTTTTAAAACATTTGGTCAAAATGTTCAAAAGAACAAACTGAAAACAGGCACTTAGATTTGTATTAAGACGGTATGCGACCAATCAGTCAACAACAATGAGTGCCAGATTTAAGATCATTTCGCCCCACCTATTTTTTTAGGTATGAATTAATTATTTCTTTGAAGATTAAAACAAAATTTATTTGCTTATTGAAAACATATGATTGACATTAATTTATGGACAATAATGATTTCAGTGATTATCAATCAATTCTACAATATTGCAGACCTTCAGGCAAAATTGTATTCAATCAGAAAATAAGGAAAGGATCTTGAAAATAAAAGTAATTAAATTGTATATGATATGAAGGATACGTAAGTCATTATTAAATCCGAGAAAATCCTTGAGTTGAGATTTCCTGAGTACTCTCTAGTGGTTGAATAACTTTAATTTCTTCAATTTTCTTTTGTTTTGAAGAAAGCTTTTCCTTAAAAAGTTAAATTCAAATCCGGGATCTAAATAATTATAGATTTAAATGATTAAAGAAGTTACTTGATTTTTTAAAGCTTGATTTCGAAATAGAGATATCGCTGCGAAGGGCTACGGATGTATTCACCAGAGGTTTATTCATTCACTATAAATGTATTTATTTGTGTTCATTTTATGATTATTTTGTTTGCTCATACGTATAAATAACAAATAAATTTGTTTCCTCAAAGAGGGAGATTTTTCTTGAACAAAAAAAATATATTTTCAATATTTGTCAAGCTTTTGTTTCTGTCTTAATCGATATGTTCTGCCAAAATATACAACTTTTTAACTTACTGTAGTATTATAGTCAAAATAAAAAAAGGTTTTCTTCATATAAATAATGCAATCTTTTTTAAGCCATCGGAAGCTGATTAATAAATCAATCGGCACGCCTCGAAGACGCGAAAAACTAAATCAAACGCAGTTTTATAAATAAGGAAAATCATTTTTTTTAACAAATTGAGACGCGATATTAGTAGGTTATAATAAGGTCATTAGAGGTTATGCAATCTGTCAATCGATGCGCAGCTGCAAAATATCATTCACTCTTTTCTATAGACAAGCCACTGAGGTATTACAAAAATTTTAGAATTCTCAGTACAAGTAATGTGAAACTTATATTATTTTGAACTACACGGCAAATAGAGGACCTGTAAACATTTTTTTTTGGATTCGCATTTACGGATGTTTCCCTTTTATAAAGAATTTCATTTTTTTACTTTTTTTTTAGTTTTTTCACTTTCATGCGAACTAAATTAATAGAACCCAATAAGAAAATTAATTATTTTTTGTAGAAACTTAATAGTTTTTTCTAAATGGTCTTAAATCCATACTTTTTTTAAAATATTAAGCTTATTTTAAGTTTAAACAAAGTATTCTCTGTCTCCGCTGGGATTCTCTTATTAATTATTAATTCTTTTTTATTGAAAAGTCTACTAATATTTTGTTCAATGAGAGTTTATCTCTGTTTGTTGAAAATTCTACTTTTATGTTGAAAATTTATTAAGTTTGGTAGAAAATTCAACTACTTTATTAAAAAGTTTTTCATCTTTTTGACGTAAAACTCATTTTTAATGTGTGAAAATTCAACTGTCTTTGCAAGAATTCATATTTTTATTTTGAACTGTTTTTCGTTTATTCTTTTTTGCTTGAAAACTCAAATATTTGGTTGAAAATTTATATATTTTGTTGAATATTCATTTCTATAGTAGGAAATTAAAATTGTTGACTGAATATTGAAATTTTTCGTTCAAAATCTAAGTTTTTAAATAAAAATTCAAAATTCGAATATTTTGGTTAGAAAATTCATCTCATTTGGTAAAAGTTTAATCTTTTTGGATAGAAAAGCCACTTTTTTGTTTTAAGTAATTCTGTTTTAAGTACTTTCTTGAAAATTGGTCTTTATCGGTAAATAAATTTGGTTAGAAATGCATCCATTTTGTTGAAAATGCAATATATTTCTACTTGAAATCTTAGGAATATAAAGCATTTCATATTAATTTGAATAAGATGTCTAGATTAATTTATTTTATTCACAAGAATTTATTCCCCTATTATTTCCCTATTTTCGTCAAAAGTCACCTTATTTTCCCTGTTTTGAAAGAATGTTGAGCTGTGGAATCTGTATAGAGTTCAATTTTAGTATAATTAGATAAATATTTTGATTTTTTCCCATAATTCTGTGGACAAATATCCATAAACCAAAATTCTAATAGTCGATAAATTGACAAAAATATATATAAATTGGAGACATGTACCAGTAATTTAAAAAGATTTTAAAAATTAGGTTTCTTGGGATGTTCTCCTACTACATATGCACATAAACTTATTTTATTGGAAGCTTTTAGAAATATGTAGCTTCATAGTCCAAGGTGTTTCTAGCCAAATCATCTTTTCGAAATCTTGCGTTCAACTCATTGCTAAATCTAGTAAATTCTTTTTAACATTTTCTAAATTTATAAAATAAAAAACACTAATATTATCATAATATCATCGAATGGGAATTTCTGCGTAGTTAAAAATAAGAGATTCGTCACGTGCATTCTTTTTTATCAAAATTATTCTATGCAAAAATGAATATTTGGTCTTCATAAATTAAGGTCAAAAATAAATTTCATTTTTTCAGAATCTTGATCTGCAGAAGACAAAGTTTTCGTTTATTGATGTTTATTGAGTTACAAGTCGCAGAAGTCGATGGTACGAGCAACAAATTAAAAAGTTTTATCCGCTTTCCCAAGCTTGTTTCAAACCATTTCTTTTTGCTAAAAATAGCCATCCAATAAAATTATAGATTGTTTAGTGAATTCGAGTACCACACTGTGCATTTTCTTCGACCGTTGTATCAATAACGAAGTTATTTTTCCAATGGAATTACGCAATTAAGTATACGGTCCAATAAGAAGTAATGGATTCGGATTTCAAAGATTCATCATTCTATTTGTCAATTTTAAACCAACGTACGTATCGACCTTTTATTGTAGGTCTTCTTCGAAGGTAAATGTAACCTTAGTCAAGTTAATTTACTCAAACGTTATTAACTGGCATGTGCAAGATTTTAGAATTATAGTTAAGAAAGTTTTACATCATTTTTCTCGCTGTAGTATTATTAAGAAATCCAAAAACGGTTTAATTCTTCTCTACATCATAAGAAACATGATTTTAGAGTGAACCAAAAAATAATTTTTTAATAACCTCAACAAGATTTTTTGAGAGACTTTAATATTATAAATTTAACTACATCTGTCAAAATAACGAAGTATTTTGTTTATTGAAGGACAAACATAGACTAAGGAATACGTGAAAAAGAAAGCCAGTTTTATTCGAGCAATTAGGAAAGGCTGGTACTAAAATTAAATCCCAAAAGCCAGTCTCACCAATATAAAGTTTATTGCAAAGTTACATTTGATAAGATAAGACAAGATATTATACACCAGAGAAAGTTTCTTTACTATCTTTATCTTTGTTTAAAAAAAGGAAACCTATTAAATGTTATTATAGTTATTGTTATGTTATTATAGTTATTTGTAAACTAAACGTTGACATTGTAATTCTTTAAAGAACATCTCAGACGTTCAGAAATACCTTCAACATACGGCCAAGAGACTTCAAGTTTTTTTTGCTAGTTTTATTCCATTTGTTACTTTTAGATAAACTATTGTATATTTCACGAACTCTTTCTTTGATAATTAATTTTTTGAGAAAATTAATTATGAGAATTGCAGTTTAGATAACGTCTACACCAAGTAAGCTTTTTACAACAATTTGTGATCAAGTTACCCTTAAGAGTTTTATTAATTAATCAATCAAGATAAGCAATAGAATTCTTTGCTTCTTCATCAACAGTAAACTTATTCGAATCTGCCATATTGTTGAAATTATTTATGAATTAATTTATTTTATCCTATCGATGGGTTCTATGAGGAATAGGCTAGCTTTTCGTTACCGTTGAGAATTTATGCACGGCCTCTAAATATGTTTTGTTGGTAGAGGATAGTTTCCCCCTAGATGAGATGGTTCTTCAGTGAATGTATTTATACACAACAAAATTCGACATTTGAAAAAAAATTCTTGCAGTATTTTTCAAATTTTCTTAACTCTATACTTAAGATCTAAAGCATACCCAAACTATGGCAAGCATGGAAGTCCTTACTTTCAAGAGTGATATAAACAAAAAGTATTTTTATGAATTCTTTCTAAAAGAAGATAAAAGGAATAAAAGAATGTTACTCTATTGCAAACATTGTTAAACTTTAGTTTTATTTACACTGTTCTTAAGTTGAACGATTAGAATTAAATATTAATGAGTATCAGAGTGGCATTTTGATACATTGATACATACAAATATAAATTAAACTTTATCAACAGTTCAGGCCGGAATTCGGATTACAGGCCGAACAACCTTACGGTGTAGTGGATTCCACGCTTTGGTTGACTCCAGAACTTTATGATGATAGCGTCGTGATCTGGACTAAAACACTGTTCATGGACACGTTCTCCTGTAGAATTATACCCTAACCAACTGCGAAGTTCAACTCGAGTAATTTTTTCTCCATTCGGGCTCTGAATAATCTTCTGAAGCTGAATAACACCGCCATTAATATTGGGACCTTCATGTATTTCGATGGGACGGCCAATGAGTCGTTCACCTGGAACTTTTTTTCCGAAGACGACTTCACCATGATTGGCACCAACATCTATAATTGGTGGTTCAACTCTGATAGATGTTAATGATTCAGTTCCGACTGATGTTTCAACTCTGATAGATGTTAATGGTTCAACTTGGGCTGATGATGATGGAACCACATTGATAACCAATATTGTAATAAATATATAAGCGAATATTAGTTTATAAGAGGTCATGTTAACGTAAGTCAGGGTACAGTCACTTATGTCTCATCTAAGAATATCTGATTTGGAAATTGTCTGTACAAGATTTAATAGAATCTACTATAAAATTTCCTTATCATTGTCTAAATTACCCGTAATTTCACATGTGACCTTCATCTTTCATAAAATAAATATCAAGACATATTTGCACACATCATAAACTAATTTTGTGTGACGATTAGGCAACATGGCCTTTCTTTACTTAGATTTGTTAGAGAGGATGAGTTATGACAAGAAGTTTTCAACATTTTAATACGAGAGTCGAAAGACAGATTTTCCTAGTAGTAAGAGATTCGAATCACTAGTTCCAGGAATCTCTACAGAGAGCAGCGCATTGTCAGCGTGCGAGGTATTAGTTGAAAGTGGTGTAGGCTGCTTAAACGTATGTAAATAAATTAGCGTTAAAGTCTGCAATTATTTCGTTATCGAGACACTATAATTATAAGAACCCATTAAAATATGCGTGGAAGAATAAAATACTAAAACTAGAATATTTTTTTCGTGAAACATGAAACTATTTTTAGAATATATGTTAAGTTACAATTAAATAATATATAAATTCCTGATTTATCGGAAATAGTTGTATAGTGCTACAAAATATTCTGAATGTCCAAGAATACTTCTAGACACTACTACTATTGACTCAGAAACCTACTAAAAGATTATAAAACGTTTCTCAATTAAGCAAAATTCAACCTTTCGTATAACGCGACGATTATTCATAATTAATAATTTTATGAGATATTCGCACTGAAATACAGTCAATGAAACTAATACTAATTAGTTTTGGATACTCCAAATTTCTGAGAGTTATTAGAAAATAACAGTATGTAATTTTGGGGTAATATGGCACAAAGGGTATTATGGCACACCCGGTAATGTGGCAATATGGTTTGTGTTTTCGGTTAGGTTGGTATATTTAGTAATATGCTTAATGAAAAATTAATAACTATAGATAATCATTTATCGAATATATTAAGTGTTTCTTCAGTAATTTGAGTTATTAATTAATTAGTGAAATTTTTTCGTCGATTGATTTTGATATAGAACGGTGAGTGATTTTTTTCTAACGTGCATAAATTAATGTTGAATATATTGTGTTTTAGTAATTTTTGCTTCATCATCTCGAAACTGTAACTCTAAATTACATACGCTGATGGAGGTGTTGCAGCCTATTTCGAAATTTCAGAATACTGCCTATCATTGTTTCAATATTGGGGAAATTTCATGAAGGCAATAGTATCAAACAAATTATTTCTTTAGCTGAAAGAAGAAAAAAAGTTATGACTTATAACTTTATAAATTTTATATATTTTATAAATTTTCTCTGGGTGAATGTTTTCAAATTTTTACAAACAAAAAACATTTATGCCCTCGACTTGTAAGATGACGAACTAACACAATAAAAAACTCTCCTTTGAATTTAACTTTTATTTGAACTCGGTTCAGCATCATTTTGAGAAATTCTTCATAAAATATGGTAAAAGGAATAAGAGAATGTCGCTCTATGACAAACTTGTTTAAACATGAGTTTTATTCTCATTGTTTCATTTTGTTTGATTACAATGAAATATTATTAAGTACCAGATAATTATATACATACTGTGATATATGCAAATAATAACTGCCATTAAGAACAGTACATGGCTAAGTTTTTCCAGATCAATTTGATCAGCATTTTGCCTCAAAGACCGTACAACGTTATGGTGTAATCGACTCCAAGGGGCGGTTTACTGGCGATTCTTATGGAGAGCC
>JAWWLR010000054.1:40445753-40459045 GCA_035041075.1 Acraspis erinacei
TGAAAAAATATGTATTTTGATGAGATCTACAACTTTTGTTTGAAAGATTTTGCAAAATTTTGCACATTGGCTTAGATAAACGCAAAAAACCATGATTTTACCACGAAAATCGCCTTGTCGCCAATTTTAACTATCATATTCGTAATCAGCGCGTCAAAATACATAAGTATTCAGAATCAATTCAGAATAAATATGTAAAATAATGTAAAAATAATCAGAAAAAGTGTCGGTGTCTTATAACAAAAGTTCTGTAGTATTTTTGTATGAGTAGCAATATTGAAAACGAGTTCTATAATCGACCTTCACTATATGCTTTTACTTGTTCCTTTCATTCATCAAGCTCCTGGCTTTAAAATTGTCAAATGAATATTCTCAGGATTTTCATCGAAAATATATTTTAAGTGTTGGTATAAAAATTTTCATTTGGTACAAGGTGAATAAATCCTCGATATGTCAGTCCTGGCTATCAAAATCATTTTTCTACTTTTAGGTTGTGTAAATAAACAAATAATTCCTACTAATTAAACAACTTTGATACAAATAATGGAATTCATGCCTTTTACCAACATAAAAAAACGTGTTATAAAGCATGAAATATAGGATAAATGTCCCATATAATTCACGTAATGAAATTACTATCTTTAAAATGAATTTTCCATCTTTAATTTGGTATATAACACTTTCCTTAACACACCTTAAAAAATAGAAACAAGAGACTGCCTCAACCATTTTTGCAACTCAGCCCTTAATTTCTTGAATCTACATAATATGTACCTTCCATCACGATGGTATGGTGGCACCTTGCAATTGTACGTGCGAATTCCCCATGGGGCTTGGCGGTTATGCAAACAGCGAAGAAAAAAGAGAAGGGAGCGATCTCGAAAGTGAGAGGGAATGATAAAAATGGGAAACCCTAAGAGAGAGAAAGAGAGAATGAGAGAGAAAGAGAGAAGGAGGGAGTCAATGTTTGCTCGACTGGTTCAGGGGCGAAATCGTAACGTGGGGATGTTCTGGCACTGGCAGAGCCACAAGGATGGGCCGGGGTGTCACTAATTGGAGGGGTGACGAGGGGAAACCTTGTTATCTCTTAATTGCTACGACCCTCCATGCTATTTTGCATCGATAAGGAGAGTCAGTCCTTGCTTTGTCCCTCATTGCATTGCGCGTCGTTTGTTGCGACCTTTACGACCGTCACGTCCACGGACCGCGCGCGCGATATAAAACTTTCTGACTGTTGTAATGTACTTTTCTTTTCGTTTCGTTTCGTTCCGTGAAATGTCATGATTTCGATGATTTACTCACTTGCACATAACACACAGTTTCGCAACATTTTGCACGTATCTTGGTTATGTTTGCAATTTGCATCTTTCATTTTATTAGGAGACGAAGAACACTTAATTAGAGAGGTAAAAAAAGACTTTATTGCTTGTGTGATTACTAAGGAGAATAATTGCGGTTGGAGGCGATAAAATGATGAAGAGGCTGTTCCTTGGATCAGAATTTCTCGGTTTTGTGTCGGGGACAAGGCTATATCCTTTGAAGGCACTAGAACTAGAAATTATCCGGATAATTGTTATCTGACCAAAAACATGTACGGTGCAGAAAATTCCTCCGAGTAAAAAGTTGTCAATATAATCAAGATAGTTTGTTTAATCAAAGTTTGCCACGTAATTGTAAAAGATATCTAAAATTTTTAATTTTTTAAATTGATAAAATTAGGGAAATTTTGAGAATGTATTAAAAGAGCAAAAAATAAAAACTTTGTGAAATTATTGATTATAAATAAGAAAAGAGAAAAACTTGCCAAGCTTTCATTTCTTTTATTATCTTGCTGTTGCTATAAGCTGTAGTTTAATAGATATTTCCAATACAACTTTTTAATTAAAAGATTGAAAAAAACTTTTTAATGGATTGAAACGTGTTTTTATGCCAAAGAATAATCTGAAAATAAATTTAAATTCAGATAATCTTTTCTCTAGATATCCTGAAAAATCTGCACTCTGTTTCCGATCGGGCCAAAGTTCAGTATCACATCATTCTATATGGTTCAAAGCACTCGAAAAATGACTCACTCTAAGGTTTTTTGGATTCCTGATATTTAAGTCCGATTTGCAAAATTGAAAATGGCTAATCGAATATATAAAAAAAATATTATCAAGAAACTCAGCGTGATAACTTAAAATTAGTTTGTCTAGGATTTTTTGAGTGGCAACTCACGAATTGTATCCACACAGGTTAAAAATGGTAGGCCATGGGTTGACTGAACGGACAAAAATGGAATTTTCGGTATAAAAACTGAAACATCTTTAGAAATAATTTATCAATAAATTCTCATATAAAAAGGGCACTAGTCCATTTTTCCTGCTTTTTTTAACGAATCGGTTAGAAATTATAGCCTGTAGGTTGACTAAATCGCTAAAAATCAATTTTTAGGCATAACAAGTGAAATATCTTCAGAAGAAATTTATTAATAATAGTTTCTTAAAAAAAAGACACTGAGCTTCATTTAAAAATATTTCTGAAATAGATTTTTCAAGGAAAAAAACACTGAAGCTTCAAATACATAACTTATGGTAAAAATTTTATATGAATTAGTTAAAAATTGTAGGCTGTGAGATTACTGAACTGCTAAAAAATTGAATTTTGGGTATAAAATATGAAACATTTCTAGAAATAATTAAGGAATCAAACTATTTTGACTGAACTGCTAAAAATAATAAGTCTGACATGCATCATAAATCTGCTGCATCCGGTTTAAAAATAAATGAACAACGTGTATGCGCAAAACTTTTTTTTGGGTTCTTCGAGAAAAGATATTCGCTTTTTTTACTTGAAAGCGACTCTTTACCGCGAATCTTGATTGAATAAATAGAAATTTATTAATGGTATTTGATAAAAATTGTTCTGAAGAATAATAATGTGGGAAATTATGCGATGGCTATCAGTTCGAGAGCAGTTACTTGAAAAAGTGCTAGTACTTTCGTGATTGTGCGGGGATTACAGTTGCAATAATGGTTTGCTGGGGGAAAAGAGAAGAAAGATTTAATGGGGATAAATTACTGTTCTTGTGGGCGCGTACTTTATTATTCTCACTTTCTTCTACTGTTTCTCTAGTCATAAAGAAATTTTATTTTGTAAACTTTATTTAGTTATTTGTTGCCTCTGAGTAGTTATGGCAATATTGATTTATCCTATTTTGCTGAAGACTGGACATTGATGTCGCTTTTGACAGAAAGCTTAAGTTCCTCGCTGGGAAAAGACATCCTTTGATTTTTCTTATCTTCGTAATCGGCTTTACTCGCTCATAATTTGTACTAGTCCCCAGGGGACATTCAGTTTGAGACTTTAATAAACTGACTGTCTGACGGAACTCGAGTTACAGGAGGGAGTGCTGAAACTTACTTCAACAGGAAAACACGTTATTTCAGAAACGAAAAGAGCCTCGCAAACCTCATTTGCACCAAGGCTTGCCTTTTCAAGACCTTCAAATGAGGTATTCTCCTCCTTTTTCGCACAAAACTCTATAGGAATGAAGAATTTTAATTTTACAATTAACAATTTGCTGCACGTTTAAGTTGTTTTTAACATTTGAAGTGTAACACAAAGAATCGAACCCGACCAAATCTAGTCAATTTTTTGGAGATAAAGAAACTTTCTACAGAATCTAATTTTTAATTTAATTGAAAATTAAGAATTTAATTTCCAGTTTATTATATGCTGGGTGAAGGCGCAAAGAGTTTACTGGGTCGCTGAAAAACTTAATTTTTAAAATTCCCTGACTTTTCCCTGTTTTTTCCTTGATCAATATTTTAATCTTGTAACATATTTAACATATAGAGACTTTTGCAAAATAAAATGCCAAAGCATCAGATTAAAATTTAAGAATTATTAAAATTAATTTGTTTGGGCCAAAGATGATATTTCTACCACAAGAGGTGAATTTTAGATCTAAAACGAGTAGTTTTCAAAAAAATAGTTAAATTTTCGTCAAAAAAAAAACTTTTTAACAAAGCAGTTAGATTGTCAACAATATAGATAAATTTTAACCAACCCCATTTTCAACTTTCTAAACCAATTTTCTAATAAACCATATTAAACTTCAATCGAACACATTTAATTTTTCAATCAAATAATTATATTTTTGAGAAGATAGACGAATTTTCAATAGAAATAGTAGAACTTTTAAACTGCAAAAATGGATTTTCAATTAAATGTTCGAATTACTATTTAACACAGATTAATCTTTAACTAAAAAATAAACATTTGAATTTTCGACAAAAATATGAAGTCTTAAAAAAAAGTAGTAGTTGATATTTTGACAAAAACCAAGTAAATTTTCAACAAAGTTATTAAATTTTGAACCAGGCAGTTGAATTATCAACCTGCAAAGATAAATTCTCAATAAAAATGTAATACTGGATATTTCAAGAACAACAAAATATTACATTTTAAACTAAGAAGATTATTTTTCTATCTAAAAAGACGATTTTTACCTAAAAAACATAAATCTTTTTACAAAAATGAAAAATTACATTTTCAATTGAAAATAATAATTTTAGACTAGAAAAAAATAGAATTTTCAACAAAGTACTTTATTTTTCAAACAAAGAGATGAACCTTCAACAACAAAAAGACATATTTTCAACAAAGTGATTTAAATCTAACCCAAGTAATTAAATTCTCATGTCAAAAATGTCAATTTTCAACCAAAGGGATGCATTTTCAACTAAAATGATGAATTTTCTAACCAAAAGACGAACTTTCAACAAATAGAGATTTTCCAGTAAAGAAAAAAGCGTTCTAAAGAGTGTTGAACTCTCAAGTCAAAAGAAGAATTTTCTGTAAAACAGTTAAATGTTCAACTTGAAAGTAAGAATGTGCAATAAAAAAGATAATTTCCAACAAAAAATTTGCATTTTTAATAAAAAAGAGAAACTATTCAACTAAGAGATTATTAACAAAGAGATGAATTTGCAATTAAAATTATGAATCTTCAACTGGAATAGTTAAATTTTAAGTTAAAAAATTACTTTTCAACCAAAATATGATTTTGTATCAAAGTAGTTAAACTGTTAACCAAAAAGATCAATTTCTAACCAAAACACGGGAATTTTGAACAAATAATTTAAGAGTAGATATCTCAACTAAAAAGAACGAATTTTCAACAAAATAGTTAATTTCCTAATCAAAGAAGATTAATTTTCTATCAAACAGTTCATTTTTATCCAACAGAGAATTAATTTTGACTAAAATAGATGCATTTTTGACCAAAATGACGAACTTAAAAAAATAGTTGAATTTTCAACACAAAAAGATTTCAAAATTGTTTTCTTGCCCTGGTTTTAAGATTTTTACAAATGAAAATTGGAATTTTCATCATTCAATTTTAATTACTAGAGTTCAACTAGAGTTTGTACAACTCAATTGAAATAGCTATAATAGAATTTTAATTACTAGTAATTAATTTTCAAAAGGTATAATTGATTTTTTGTTCATTTATAAAAAATGTTATGAGTTGCTAGAACTCAATTTGAGATAGTTGAATTTTAGATTATTTAAAAAAAATTTCCCCCATTTTAATTTGACAATCCTCTCCAGAGGTCTCGAAGGACTCTTGCGCACCCTCAAGGTAAACCGAAACAATTTTGGCGCTAAATTCAAAAATTGTACTCATCCCTTGGTTCAAAACTTTTACAAAAATAAAATTGAAGAATTCTGCTACCTTTTTTAGCGCATAGTCGAAATTTTTTTTAGCAATTCGAGTCACGAAACGAATCCCAGTTACGAATCGTAACGAGTTCGATTATCCAATACACCATGAGTCAGTTCTCTGACTGAAATAGGGGGCCCCTAGTTCTCTTCCTCGTTCTTTGGCATTACCACGACCTTCGAATAACGGGTGTCCGGATTCCCAGGAGGTATTCCATTTATGCCCCACTGCCTCATTGTTATGCAATGCACCAACTCTATACTAACGACCTACACACCCCCGTTCAGGGGCTTACCAGAGGATATCTAGATCGGTTTCTGAAATCGGCTTCGAGAGCCTGGTTACCAAAATTTACATTTCCCAATTTCGTATTACGGCTCGTTCATTTTATTCCCCACTGATCATGATCATTATCATTTTTGAACTTGCTCTGCTTAATTTGTCATTCGGTGCTGATAAATCTTAAATTCCGATTTGACACAGCAGATTTGTTATGTCAGTTTCTGATAATTAGGTAGATATCGAGAGTGGTGTCAAATCAACGTCAAAATGATTTACGACTTCTCAAAATTTGTTGAGAGGATATAAAGTTAAGAATGATTCGCTTTTTATTACACAGTTTTTTAAAGTTACTAACAAAAAAACATCGGGCAATAATATAAAAACGTTTTAGCCTTTGTTAAATTAAATATTAACAATTACATAAAAGATAAAAAAAATAAAATGATTTCTACTGCATTTTTTATTATTATTTGTCTATATTATTCAAACAATTTTCAACACCGCGGGCTTGGGCAAAATTCAACATAAAAGGGGTTTTATCTCTCCTTATTCTTCTGAAATTATTGCAGTGATGCCTCATGATTGTTTTGAGTCCAAGAGGAAAAAAACCGTAAGAGGGTTTCTTGAGTAAACTTTATTTTGTATTTTTATTTTCAGGATATTATGTATAGTTTCATTAAAATATGTATTTTTGTAGCTGAAACTCTGTAGCTGTGCACAAAAAAAATATTTTTGAACGTTAAACATCTTTTTCAATACGGGACCAACACTCATTTTGAAAAATCTGTGAAAATTAAAGTTTTTATCAGCTTAAAAAATATTTATCTACTTCTGAGCATGCTACTTTAAATTCTTTAATATGAAAATTGAAGTGCATAACATTTCATATCAAAATAAAAAATAGAATTTTCTATTTCATGTGGTTTAGGAGATACAGCCTTCGTGAGATAGATTTTTCTGAAAAATTTGATCAAAAATAAATTTGGTTTTCGTTTTTGTAAAATAGCATATTTACTATGCAATTAAAACAAAACTAATCAGCACATAAGTTATACAAAAATTACAGCATTTTGAAACATATACGTTTATACTACAAATTAAGTTAAAAGTTGTTAAAATTTAAGAAATTTAAATGAGACCAAAATGAAATTTAAAATCCCTTTTTAACTTCCAATAATAAAGTTAATTTGCAGAATTCCTGAAACCAAATCAAGAACACAACGACCAAATTCTCAATGTTCTTTCCTTTTCTTTATTTTTATCTAAATGAAAAATTAATTCTTTTTTTCTTTTATTTTTAGAAGAGGAAGGGAAGGTTTTTTTTAGATTGCAATGGGAACATTTAGTGGTGGTTGTCCAAATTTGGTCGTTGTATTCTTGATTTTGGTTTCAGGAATTCTTCACATTAAAAGTTGTTTTTGTAATGATAAATGTATGCACATCAAATTATGTGCATTTCTGAAAAGCTTTAATGATCCCTGAAATGTATTTATAAAAATAAGTTTTCTTTTTAAAGTTGATGCCCTCGATTTTCATCTGCATATTTTAATAATTATTAAAGCTTTTCAGATTTTTCTGTTACTTAATGTATTTTTATTATTATAAGAACCACTTTTAATGCAAAGTGCAATAGAAAAGAAATATATATGTTTAAAGTTTAAATACAATTTTCCGATGTAAAACTAGAGGCTTTAAGCTCAAAAATCACGGTTTTCGAGTCAATTTTAAGATATAAAAATTAATAATTTTTTATCTTTTTTATCTCAAATTAATAATAATAATAATAAATTTCATGTTACTCTGATCGGAATTTCCATTTCAATGTCCTAGCTGCATTTATCAATTTCATACTTAAAATATCCTTAATCACTTTTACAATTTTATATTTGTGCATTGATTCCGAATTTCTTTACAAATCCATTCAAATTGCAGATTACAAAAAATCCTGTCAAAAAATGAAAAAAAAATTTTCTGGGTTCATTTGTTGTCTAGAGGCCTTAAATATGAAAACAAAGAAAATAAAATTCACTTGAAATCCCTAACACTCAATTTAAATTTAAGGAAACTTAGTTGCATATAATTGAAGTTTCTTCAATTCAATTGGAATAGTTATTATTTCATTTTATTTACCAGAATACAGTTGAAAATGATGGAATTTAATTTTAAATTCCAGATTTCAATTTGAAATTCCAGAAGTACATATCTCATTTTCTATAACTTCATGTGATTGTAGGAATGATCAAATTGTACATTTGCTACAATAACAATTTGCTACATTTCAATTTGAATTGATATATTTAAATTGGATCTGATGTAGACCTATTTGAAGTGACAGAATTTACTCTAAATAGCTAGAATTGTATTCTATTTTCTAGAATTGAATTGAAATTCCTAGAAATCAATTTTAATTACTATAGTGTAATTCGAGTTTTTATACTTCAATTAAAATGGCTAGAATTGCATTAGAATTTAAGTAATTTATTTCGAATTGTCTTCAAAAATCATTTGAATTACAAATTACGAAAAGATATTTAAAAAAATGAATATGTTAAAGAATTTCAATAATAAATTAAAGTGTTAATATCAGAGGAAGTCAAAGTTCGAAATTTTCTGAATATTCTGATTTTTAATTGAAGGAATACGAGTCTGTTTGCGTTCGGACCGAGCGAATATTGTGTTCGATTTAAAACCGCACTTAAATGAGATTTCGAGTGTAATTTCAAACGGCTCCCATGTGTGACTAAGACGCAAAGAAGAAAGAAACTGGATGTAGCAATATACTTGGTTGCAAATATCCTGAGTGTTTCCCCACTTTTAGGGACTTCTAGGGGCATAAATTTCCGTGCAATTTAGTGCTGAAGGAGGAAAGTAATTTAGCAAGCAATTAGGAAAGATAGCCGAGGTATAACGGAAGGCCTCTGCCAGCCCTTCGATTTCCCCTGCATACGTTTTTATATCCACAGGCTTGACTTACACCATTAGCAACCTGATACTAAGGCTTGCACCCCGAAACAAGTGTTCATTTTCCTTCCACGTAATAGATTTTCCTCTTCTTTTTCTTAAAGTAAAACATTATCTGACTTGTACTTCATTTTTTTACTAGGGAAAAAATTTGTGCAGCATTTTAAATTCATAAGTGGAAAAGGGGATGATATACTTTTGCCAAATTTTCAAAACCCCGAATGACAAAAAATGCCGAAAAAGTAATTTTAAAAACTGAATTTTTCAATTACTTTAATTATTTTAATTAAAATTAGGCAAAATTTCAAACAAAGTCTAGATCAGACTGTCCGCATAATTGTTTTCTTTAGTTACGTATATCATTCTAGAGTGAAAATAAAGCGATAATTATTTCACAGTTTTTTCTAAAACGCAGAATTTTCTGAACGAGTATATTTATTTCGGATTTTGTTTTTTATTCGATGTGAGAATTCACGTCTTGTAAAAAAATAATTTTTTGAGAATAGAATTTTCACATTTTTTTCGAAAATAAAGAAATTTAAAAAAAATTTTACATAAAAGTTTATATATATATAGAAAAGTTGTAGAAAAAATTCTCTTTCTCTTGGATGATTTTTTTCAAAAATAATTTTTTTTCCACTCTGAAGAAGCGGTTAACTAAGAATGAAACTGAAGAGATTGTTTAAAAGTAGTATTTTATGTATTATAAACAATTTTTGTTTTCTTAAAGCGAAAAAATGATAATAAGCGCGTAAAACTCGAAAACCCCAAGTTTTCACACATGGGCTTTTTTCACTCCATAAAACAGGCTTACAGAAGTGATATTATACAAGTAATTATGCATTTCTATAGGATAACTAATTGCTGAGAGCAATGTTAGGTTAGAACTTGATTCACCTAATACTGAAGATTCTAAAAAAATTGTCTTTTTTCTTATGAGAAATACGTGATTAACTCTAAAAAAACGCACTTTTTTGTTGATTTTAACAAATTTGGACATATTTTCGGACGACTCTAGGGTACATTGACGGACTGAATTCGAGTTTATTCAAGAGCTTCGGCGTAACTTTAGAAGTTTACACTTAATCATGAAATGGATTCGAAATGGAAATGGCAAACTCGTCCCTCGCTAGAGTTTAGTTAGCGACACTCGGCTTGCTTTGAAGTCAAACGAGCTTTTATACTGGCCCATCACCCCTCAGGCTCTTCCTTGATCATGCTTATTAGCGAAAATGGTTCTGCAAACATCCTTTCGATATCGACAATTTATCATATAGATTTTTTAATTATTTTTTCTTTTCTTTCCGATTTCATAGAAAATAGTCATCCAGTCCTGCCAAAAATATCTACTTCTCTATATAACACGTTTGGTTTTAAAGAAAATGGTATTCTATAACGTTACAAATTACCGAGCATTCATTACATTTTTGCCGCCTTATTTTTAAACTAACATTAACTTGACTACCAATTCCAGATCTAAATGATCCACATTTGCAGATCTAAAATAAATTTGTACACAACTTCATTTATTCAAAAAAATTTAGAATTTCAGAGTGGGAGAAAAATGGCAGTTTTTATATATTGCTCTGTAAATATCTATGGCTATGAAAATAATTTTTTTAATTCTCGAAGAGTTTCTTTAGTTCCGACTTCCGACCAAGTTAGATTTTTAATTAAACAATTTAATTCTCAAGCAAAGAAGAAAACAATTCAAAAAAATATGTAGGAGGGCCTGGAAAGGGGAAAGAATCATGGGTGGTGTCAGCATTAGATATTATCAAATGTTAAAACTTCAATAAAAAATTAATTTTTATCAAAATAGTTCAACACTCAACTAAGTTCTCAACTAAATAGTTTAATTGTTAATTGAAAATAATGCACAAAATTGTTAAATTTTTAAATAGAATCCTGAATCTTCAAATAAAATAGTAAAATTTTCAGCAAAAAAAAAATAAATTCAATGATAAATCAAAAAATGAATTCAAGGATGTCGAATTTGCAACCATAAAAGATAAATTTTCAATCTGAACTGAAATGCATAACATTGCAGTTAAGAAATCTCTGTCTTACAAAAACAAAAAATAATTTGTAACCAAAGAGATGATTTTTCAACGACAAATGTGATATTCAAACCGAAAAATATTTATATTTTAAATAAAAAATAGTTTAAATTAAACTTCTACCAAAAGGGTTGAATTTTCAAACCAAAAATACGAATTTTTAACCAAGAAAGATTTTTCAGTGAAGTAAGAAAAAAATTGCAATCAAAATTGTTGAATTTTCAGCTATTTTTAACATAATAGTCCAATTTTCAAATTAAAAGATGAATTTTCTGCAAAACCGTTGAATTTAAGTCCAAAAAGAAAGACTTTCTAGCCAAAATTTTGAATATTCATAAAAATAATTAGATTTTCAACCAAATGATGACATTTTTACCCAAAAATTTGAATTCTCAACCAAAAATATAATAACAGACTTTTTAAACAAAAATAATTGATATTTAACTCGAAAATGTTGAATTTTTAACCAAAGATATACATTTTAAACTTCAGTTTAAAAAATTAATTTTTAACTATACCAACATGAATATTTTACTATGGAAAATAATTTTTCTTCCTAATACGCAGTTTTTATCAATGAAGTTAGTTCCGTCTTCTATTTCTGTAATATCTACAACTTCTTAGAAATGATTTAGAAAATTTTCTCATATTGGTCTATAAATCTCTTACTCTGGAATTTTCCTTCCTTCAAAAAGTGTTTCTTAAGATTTACGTAGTTCAAGTATTCGTCTAATCTTAATGATTTTTCGTGAAAAAATGTATGAAATTTATTAAAAAGTAAGCCTGAGCTTTCGAATAAAAACTGACAATTGCGAGTTGCTATTCATAAAAATTCATGGCAGGAAATTGATTTTGAAAATCGGATCATTCTGATGCGCAATTTTTTGAATAAAACAAAATATCCGAAATCTGTATAAAATCATGGTATATCATTTTAAACGTCATCCAACTGGCAATTATTGTGTTTTACCTAGTTTTTAAATGCTAATCTAGCAGGCTTTGTTTGCTATACTGGGCTAGATGTTTATAAATAAATATTTGATGTTAATTCTTTTTTTTCATTCCCTCCATCGTTTAACGGGTAAGATCAGCAGCGTGAATTCTAGATTATCTGGGTTCGAATGCCAGTGAAGCTAGATTAATTTTTTCACATCTTGCAAATAAAATAAATATTTTCAAAATATAGATATAGGACCAGTAGACAGTGAATAATTATCATAAAATATTTACTTATCTGGCCAATTAATTATATTTATTTTGATGAAAAAGGACTGATGAAAAGTACAAGATAAAAAAAACTTATGATGTGTTTCGAATAAAGGTATTATACTCATGACGTAATGGACATTGGGATACTTAATGGACTGGTACTCGCGTGCCAAAGGAGAGGTTGCGTGTTAATGGACAAACGTGGGTCAACGTATGGCTGACCCTTCAAGGACCGTTTCTACTGCATAGCCTCTACTCGAGTATGGGTCACGCAAAAAGACTATCGATCGCTACTACATATATATTTTCAGTCTCTCGTAATTTACCTATTTAGAGGGTAATTTTTTCCCTGAACGCTCTCCCTTTACTAAAGACCTCTATCTTTTCTCTTTCAAGTAAAAAATGACCTAATAAGTGGAATTTTATAAGCAAGTCTAGAGGTCGTTTATAAAATTAGACCAGACTGTGAACTCTAATTTTATCTGTAACGAATACTAAAAAAATTAAATTAAAAAACACTTTATGGATAAAAAGTGAAGTGACTGAAAATCAAGAATGACTTCTGACACTAATATTTTTATAAGAAAAAAAATATCAAGTTCATTTTTATTTAAGAATTTTATTTAGAATCTTTTTAAGCCATTAGTATTTATGAATAAAATACATATAAGCAAAATGAACAAAAATACTGTTCAGTCCCAAGTCGAATTTACGATTATTTCGTTTTATTATTTTTAAATAAAGACGTAAGTGCAATTAAATAAATTTAACATATAGAGTAGAAGGTATAGTATAGAGTAGAAGGTTATTAGCTCAAAACGTTTAGTTTAGCGTCAAAAGAAGTGCTATAGGCATCAAATATCTATTATAATAAAAATAATAAAAAATATTAGAATAAAACATAAATCATTAAAAATTTTCCCAGAAATCTTATTGTCGGTACCGGCAATTATTGTGTTACCAGTACCGATGTACACTCTTTTTAGATTTTGAAACATTTGGTTAAATGTTAATAACAAATTTGTTGCGTTTATTATTAAAGAATAATTTACAATTTAAATTTTCTCCGT
>JAWWLR010000054.1:40463352-40476539 GCA_035041075.1 Acraspis erinacei
ATCATTTTTTGATAGTATTTTTTCATTTTTGGTTTCATGTATTGAATATTCCATGAAAAACACGAGAAAAAGTCTAAAAGATCAATTATAGCTTTTAAAAAGTCGTAAAAATGTCTTTAAACAATTTTTTGATAGAATCGAGCGCGAATATGGAGAGGTATACTGGGATCTAAAAAAGATACAAACTTGTGGCAAACGGGAGATATAATATGGCAGATAAAAATGTAAAAATTGTCACTATTATATTTGAAAATGGGTTTTTGGGTGTTTTTTGGCCAAAAATGTTGCAAATACTTTGGGGTGTATTATATTATATTATAAGTACGCAAAATAATTTCCATTCTGATTTTCAATATAGATTAGCGGAAAATTAATTTTTCCTAGAAAAAGCGCTAATTTTAACTATGTGTTTCTTTATAATATTCGCGCAGCTAAAAAATAATGGCTGTTCATTGTTTTGTACACTTATTTATATTCTGCGAACCCTGTGGAAACAAAAAACCCGGAAGGTGGGTCACTAAGCGACTCACCGTGACGCAATGGGTTAATATATTGTAATTATTTTTATGCTCTTAAAAAGCAATTCATATACATTTTTTGAATAGTGAGCTTACATTTTTATATCGATTGTTCTTAAGGGCATATAAATAATTGAAATGTGTATTCAAGATATCGCAGTAAGTGAAATAGATGATTAATGCTTCTTTATGACAATTTTTTCGCATATCACCTTGAATGAGCATAATGAAATAAAAAAATATGAACGCTTTTATACTCTGCATAATTTTGGGTTATGATCTGGCGTTTTCCAGAAAAATGGATTTTTCTGTGAAAGCAGACAAATTCACGATGAGCGATCTCTAAATATTATCCGCTTTATTTCTTTTTCCACGTCGTTCATTTTTGAACACTCCTAATTTTTAACAATCTAAAAGTTTCTCTCTGTTTATAGAGTGAATAAAGGAACGCTAAATATATTAAGTGTGTGAATAATGCCGCTTTTTCCATTTCCAAATATATATTACAGTCGAAATGCGATTAAAACTTGAATTGAAAGCTAATGTGAAAATCAGAGCTTTAGTAAAGATCGTTATTTGTTCGATAAATATAATTCGACTGTTTTAACAACACGTAATAAAGCTTTTGTTTATTTTATCACTAAAAGTCAAAATTTCGAAACCTGAAGAACAGACTTGATCCCATATGCACAAAACCTGAAAACTGATTCTTGACACGGACTCACCCGAACTTGATCCCGTACGGCATACTGTATCAAGAAGTCGAGATGAAGTAGATTGATAGAGAATTTCCTAAACAGTGTACCAATTTCAAGTTTTATATTCCGCGGCTTTATCGTTTGAAAAATATAAATATTGTATTTAAATTTCGGAAAAAGGTTTAAATAATGAAATTTCATTAAAATATCATTAAAAATTTTTTGTTTCAAACTTTCCAAAATTTATTTTACAGATATTTTTGTCATAAATATTATATTTGCTTAAGCAAATTTGTTTAAATAATTAACGACCAACTATTTGAAAAAATACTCAGTTTATTCATAGACAGAGGACCTTTCTCGACATTATAAACAAAAGTTGCCCTGTAGACCTTTCAGTGAATATAGAAGTATTAGTGGCGGCTGGATTTTTGTTTTTCGATGCGAAAAAGTTCACCTTTTACCAAATGAAAATTACCGAGAAAAAAACTCAATTCTGTTTTTTGTATGTTAATATTTTGAATTAATTTCTATTTGGAATATTTTAAATTGACTCAAATTTATTAGAAACAAAAATAAGTTACTTTCCCCTAAATAAATAGCGTGTAAGATATGTGACTACTTGGTAGAGTGATCTATGAAAAAACACTCTTTACATATATTCTTTCTTGTACAATACGTTCGAGGACAATTTCCGGCCCCATTCAATTCATGAGAACCACTTACATGCTTTCCTTTCTTTTTTTCTGTTCCACCCTTCTTTCATCTGAGACCTCGTACAAAATGAGAGGATGAGGTCATGCAAGTGAGAACGAGAAGATGTCCTTGGTGGACAATTTGCTCTTAAATTTCCCAAGTCCTTTTGTCCCTTCGACTTATTCAAGTAAACCTAGTAAAGACACCCCAGACAGAACAGAGAACACAAACAATCTTAGTAGCAACGGTTATTGATTTAAAAAAAAGCTTGTGTTTCATTTTTTAATGATTTGTTAGATATTACATTGATAATATAAAAAATTAGTTTTAGGATTATGAAATCATTTTTATACTAAGAATATTAAAGACAAATCATTAAATTATGTCAAAGTTTTTAAGGGAACCCTCTATTCTCGAAACAAACCCGAGAAATCACAGTGAAGTTTTTTTAAACAGAAATTTGTTTGATTCTTCGTAGAAAAATTAAATATGTAATTTTTTTAGTAGATTTTATTAAATGAGTCTCATTTAAGCTTCTGAATTAAACAAATTAAGTGTACGTGTAAAAATAGAGAGAATTTTGTCTTCGAGCTCGGACAATAGGAAACCTCTCGCGGTAATTGGTTCCGCTACCCGATTCAACAGCCCAATTAATACATCCTTTAATATATTTGTTTACAAATTAAACTATTTAAAAATTTGACCTTTACAATATATGATTTTGTTTTATTTCTCAAATGAAAAATGTGCAATTCAGAATTTCCTAGGTATTTATTTGTCCACGAGGTTCTTTTATTTTATTAGTAATTTTCTTCTCATATGAGTTACCTAGCTTCTTTATTTATTCATCCACCTTCTTCCTCTCCTCTGGGCTCTGATCGCTCCCTCTCTGTGTCCAATATTTGTCTCCTCATCCCTGGCAATTTTCTTTTTCGAACCCCGTTGGACAGTGAGTGCATATGATAAAGGTCTTTCACATCAGTGCTGGTGTATGCTGGACGTTTTTCAAACCACAGTTCATTATTAGGATAAGATTGAAAATTCATATACCACTGTCAGAGAGTACTGTTTTAAGGGGTAAAATAGAGATAAGAATTTATGGTACTGAAGATTCTCTTTCAGATTGCGAAAGCCGTGAATTTCTTCGTTCCTTAGCGGACTGTTCAAGGCGTCGTTCTTACAATCGTTTTTCTTGAAAAGCTTCTTCAGGTGGTGCCCGATATTCTTCATTTTATCTTTCCTCTCTTTCGTTTTCTTATCTGTTAATCTTTTCATTTAAATGATTCAGCTTTTTTCAGCTTAGCCTTGGGTTTCCGAATATTTCGTCTTCCGTTACGTGTCTTCCTCTTCGAATATATATTTTCTAGTACAGCCATCCGCTTCTTCTTCGCCACTTTTCGGTGTCTCATGTGTACATTATCATTCTTTCCCCTCGCTCGCTACTCTGCTCTTTACTTTTTCTCCGCTCCTTGTTCCTCTTCTTCTTCTTCTTCTTCTTCTTCTTCTTCTTCTTATCGTTACATTTCCTCCGGTTGTTCAATTTTTTCTTCTTTATCTCCATCTTCTACTTTCTCTGCTCCACAGTCAGGAATGGCTGAGTACGCTTGCACATTTTCAGTTGGTCTTGATCAAAATTTTGGCAGAGCTTGCCTAAGATCATTGCCTAGATCACTGACGCATCCTTTGCAGGCTATTTCAGTGCCTACACGTTCACTGTCCGTTCTCCTGCGACTGTGTGCCACAAAAGACGGTGAAGGACCATTCTGGTACAGTGTTGTCAGAAAGTGAAAGTTTGCAAATGAGCTCTTTGTTTAATACCGTTCTTAGAACTGAAGGTACGGTAATAGAAACATCAGTGCCTTCCCAAAAAATCATTTCTGTATATATATATATATATATATATATATATTCGACTCACTCATAAAATGTTTGTACATTTACGCGATAATAAACATTCAATATGTTCTTTTCCAATGCAAACCTAACATTTTCAGAGTTTTTTCACATAGAAAGTTGATTTTGATCAATTTTATACAGTTAATCATTCATTTAAAATTGATGAAGAAAATATAAAATAAGAATGTATTTCAAATAATTATATTTTAAATAAGATATGAAATTTTGATGATGTAGATGAATTCAGTCAATTTCTTTTAACAGATCGCTTCGAATTTACTTCAATTTCATGTTCTAATAGTTCGATTTTGGAAAAACAAATTTTTCCAGGAAATAAAGGGGGGTACCAGCTATTCTATAATTTAACCCATTTTCAAATAGAAAAGTAATCCAATTTCCAATGCCTTCTTCTCAAGTTTTCTTATTTACAAGTCTTAAATATTTAAATATAAAACAATTGGACTTAAAATTAACTAAAATTGAAACCTTGAAACTGACTATCAAGGATTTCTATATCAAATTTAACAATTATAAAAGATTTAACAGTGAAATCGTGCTAACATTTTTAATATAACAATTTAAAGCTATGATTAAATTGGAAGGAATTCAACTTAAAATTGTTAAGTTATAATCTTCTCATTTGAGAAAATATTGTCGTAGTTTTTAATTTTTTAGAATTCATTCTAGAGATATTGACTTGAAAACTGAAATCAGACAATTTAAAAGTATTAAATTTAAAACTAACTATCAGGGCTTTAAATATGGACTCTGTGATATTTAAATCTAAGACTACAATACTGTGAAATTTTAAATTGCAAACGTCCAGAAATGAAGAAATTTTAAATAAATTTTTTTGATTTTGAGTTTTTGAAACGTAGTACCGTGGTTATTTCTTTTTAAATGAAGTTTTTATTTATTATTTTTTTTTATTTTTAAATTATAAAATTAAGAAAGTGATAAAAGTAACTTTTTAGATAACTTGAAGTTACTTTATCTAGTATATATACGGCAAAGAACACACCAAACTCGAGCGAAAACATAGCAGTTCAATTTGGAGTAAGTGAATCAATGAATTCGAATATTGTTATTATTAATTTCAATAAAAGTTTGTTACTTACACGATAAAAATCCAAAATGTATAACAATAAATTGAAAACCATTAAATGTTATGGATCCAAACATATACATTTTTCTGAAATATTTGTTCTTTATTGCTTAATGATGAGTAAATATTGAATATTGTGTTGAAATTTGCGAACATAGTTTCGTGGGTTGGTACAACCTTAATTAATAGCAGGGCGTGTACCTGGTTGCAGATCGATATCAGAGTCCCTAGGGCGATGTGTTTCATGTTTTCTCTTTTTCCCTACATATATTTTTCTCTCTTTTCATTTCCCCTCGTTCATCTGTTCCGAAAACTTTCTCTATCAAAAGAGCATCCACGTAATTCGTGAATGAGGAGGAACCTAGGGGGGTCGTAGAAAATCAAGTATTTGTACTTTCCTCTTTGCGATTTACACGAAAGTAACCGACAAAAATCCAATATAAAACCAATATCTGAAGTGACACCCCCAGTTCGTTTCATTCTGAGATCTTACCACCCTTGGAAAGTAATTTTCTTATGGGCGTCTGGAATTTCTTAGTCGACACTTCTCTCGCTTATGGAACTAGGGGATTGCCCAGACTGTTCCTTCGTTTTCAGAGAAGTCGAGCTTTTCATAACCACGACATTTTTAGATGGGTAATAAGAGAAGAACAGTTTAAAGGCCTATGCAACTTAAAAAAATATGTTTTTTTCCTTTTTTACATACCCCAGGCAGCCCAAAAAATTAATTCTTAATACAAAAAAAGTTGATTTATTGTAAAATAAACCTTAAACTTGATCCAAAAAAAGTGAAAGTATTATTGGGCTTGGAATATACAAATTAGTATTTTCATCGTAGCTAATCATCTTAAATCGCCCGTAAAGATTTTTTCCCTGGAATAATATGCACAGGATTCCTTCTACAATATAAGGAGAATATTTTTCATAAAGAATGAATTAAATAAATTTATAAAGAGTGACCAAAAACAATTTTTAATTTCCTAATACGTTTAAAGATTCCTATATCACTTTATAATTTATTTTCCCCTATCATTCCCATTTTTTTGAATTATTATGCAAAAAATTTCAGAAACACTTGTTTCACAATTGAAAAAGAATATTTTTAAAACGGCTGTATCTCATCATCCCGAAAGTTCGGGACGACTATACTTTTTAATCTTAAAAAACTTTGAAAATATTTAGGAATAATTTGATTGAGTTTGTAAGTTATTTACGAGTTTTAAAAATTATGAAGAAATTAAAAATATTTTAAAACTTTGATAGATTCACGAAAGGTGATAAAATATTTTGAGATTACTTTTAAATTCCTGCAATTTTGAAATACCTTGTAAAATCACTTGAATTAAAAAATACAAAATATTTTGGAATAGTATCGAAAATTACAAGATAATTATATTTATAAAAAAAACCTTGAAGAACAAAACATTAAATAATCTCAAAAATAAATAGTTATATGAAAGTCTTATTTCGTATTCAAAATGATTTGTCCTGTCAAGTTATATTTTGTTTGACATTTTGTTTTGTTGCATGATTCACAAATGTGTTTTGATTGTGTTGTTTTCTATTCACAATTATTTTTCGTTTCAAATTAAAAACTACGCTAAGGTGTAGTATGCGATAGATGATACTAGTAAATTAAAAGAATGAGGCACCACAGACTTTACTTAAGAATTTATCAAGTTTTTAAAATATATTTTAAAAGAGCTAAAACAAACCTGATTAAGAATTTTTTGTATTTTGCAAAATGGGATGGTTAAAATTTTAAAAACCGAAATTTAAACACTTTAAAAAGTCGAAGTTGCAGCATCGAAACGTGTATAGCGATCTGTAAATGTATATATTTTTGAATTTGGAAAAAAAAATTTGCATGAGGCATTTAACCTCCCACCCTATTCGATTTATAATTTACATTCTTTAATTTTGGTCGATATTAATAACATTAAAACGTCCTAAATTAAAAAAATAACATTTTTAATATTTTACACTGGACTGAAAGTACCATATTTTGAAAGTTTGCTGTTTTTGACACTTGAAAATTCAGACGAGAAGCTACTGTGAGAATTCAAGAAAGCTCAGGGATTTTCTACGAGGTTCGAAGTTATACGACTTTGGGAGAAGCCGGAGCTTGTGGAGTTAAGTTTGTAGAGTTTTGTGCTGAAGCCCAGCTCGAGTTTCCCTTCCCGACCGTTTTTTTCTTCTAACTTTTCCACGCTTTTCTTTCCCTCAAGAGTGAATCAGCTTAAGAGCATTTTTTATTATTTTTTATGAAACGCCGTAATTCACTCCTCATCTTCGCTGTTTCGTTATTTTCTAAGATGAATTTATAATGAGGTTTTTGTAGCTACGCAATGGGTTTTCAAAAGTAAACAAAATGATACTTTTTCTTCAAAATTATTAACTCGAGAGACATTTGTGTGAATTTTCCAAGCTTCTCAAAAGAAGTCAATTTATTTTGACTGACATTTCTCTGACCGAATGCATTATAAATCAGTTAGGTTCTACACTTAAAGTCGCAGAATCCCTCGGGAACGTTATATATAGTTTTTAAAGAATATTAGACAATTCGTATTTTTTCGCTTTGCGAAGAAAAATTCTATGAAGTTATGGGTATTTAAATGTTGTGCTCTGGTGTTGTAAAAAGAAAAGTTTGATTTAAAACTTCATTTCTTTTTACTTAATTGAAATTTTTCTTACTGATAATGATAGCCTCAATCGTCTTCTTTCGAAATGTACTGGACAATTAAAAAAATCTTTAAAATTATAAAAATTGCGATGGTTTTTCTGAAAATATTAGAGGTCGGTTTTCGCAAAGAACGTCGCACTAATATTTTTATCAAATTTATTGATGAATTTGTACTATCATAAGGAAGATGTCTTGTGAGGTTTATGTGAGCTAAATAACCAGTGTGGCCAGAAGAGTTGTTTTGTGGCAAAGACAAATTTACTAATTTTTCTTGCAAAGACCAGATATAGAAAGAATGTTATAATAGAAGTTCGTATTTCCAAAAGAGTTATCTGGAAAATGCAATTATAATGATATCATGATCAAAAAGAAAACGATAAATATATCAATTAAATAAAAAGATATAAAGGTTTTAAAATATTAAACAAAGTACAACATTCAAAAACGGATAAAATCATAACAAAATGATTGTTTTCGAAAATCGGAAAATTAATTATCGGCTAAGTTCCTTTAAAAAATATCTATTTCAACTTCTAGAAATTCTGCGATTTCCAGTGTAGAACCTGCCTTATTTAAAATGGAGTCAGTCATCTAGATATTTAAAAAAATGCTGTTAATAATTTTTTCCGTAACTATTATTTTTTTATCAAACTGAACTAGTTTTTACTTTAATAGTTGGATTTGTTTGAAGTAAAGTCTTGAATTAAATCTTTGCTCTTGTCATGAAAAGAATTGGCAATGTATTGTCATCTTTTTCTCTGTCAATCCTACTCTTTCAGGTAACAAGATCGTATCTGATGCGTGTCATTTACATATTTCGCCCTAGGCGTTTAGGTCCTTGCGCTTGGCAATCCGAGGGGAGCGACTCGATTTACATTTCGCATCAACATCACAAACGTATTTTAAAATATAAAAAAGCTTTATTTCACATTTTTTAGAACGTTATTCGTTGAAAATAAATTTCTTTTCCTCATTTGGAATATTTGCATACGTTATTTGAGGCTAGGTATCGATACTACACATATCGGATCTACACATTCTACAACTCTACACATGGCGTGTAGACATTAAATTAAGGTGTTCAACTCTACATATTTAATTCACCATATGAGAGTCTACACATAAAGTCTACACAATCACCTCGCCACGTGAAAGTCTCCACATTTAAGTGTACACATTCAAGTTAACACGTTTAATTCACCACGTGAAATGTCTACACATTAAATATTAAGTTGAAAAAGTCTACACATTAAAGTCTACACAGTAAAGTCCACAGATAATAACTCTGCGCATTAATTCTTTTGAATTGTAAATTTCGTTATCTGATAAGTCTACACGTTGAAATTGTGCACATTAAATTGTACACGTTCAACTGTACACATGAAACTCTGCACATTGAGGTATACGCGCTAAGCTTATAGGAAATATTATTTTTAGCGGTTTATTATAAATAATAATTTTTCAATAATAATAAGTTTCATTATGAATTATAAGTTTACATGCAAATTGTCTGCAAAAATCACCTTTTTATTTTCCTGTGAATGCACCACGTTGATATTGTTTTATGCAGCTAAAGATTAATTAGGATTGGTATCTATAAATGAGACTGATATAATAATATATGGTAGCCTCCGTGGCTAGGCGTTCGGTCTTCATGTTAGAATTCCGCGGTTCGATCCCTGATCTTTGAAATTTTTCCTATATAATTTTACCGTATTTTTAGTAATTCGAATCCCAATTAAAGCTGTAGGTCCCCCTTCATTCACTTGATTGCAACCTAGTATGTGCATAGTGACGTAAAAAAGAAATCAGTTTTACATACTTAATATGCCATATGTTATAGGCATACTGCACGAGCGTATCAAGTAAAAATAAAAAAAATTACATTCAGTGACGCTATATTTTTCCAATGCATGCTGGCTTGCTCAACTTACAAATTTCTTTGAAAGATTTGTATGAATTAATAGGATAGGAAACCACGAATTTTTAACAAATATTTCGTTTCTCTGTACTTTAATTACGAAATTGATCAGGAAAAATGTTACTAATATTCGTTGCATATTTTATAATGTTTACCTTGATACCTTTTGCAACTACATTTATCTTTTCTAGCATGAGAAATATTTCGCAGAGTACAGCTATCTTCGAAATAGTTTGTTTCAAAATTAATATTTTGAAAAGCAATCTTTATGAAAAAAATGTCAATGCGAGTTTAAAGTTTTGCAGGCCAAAGTGTATTAGAAAACTCCTAAAATCAGACTGTGTCGAAAAGGATGGGTTTTTATCACATGGATCCTGGGTTTGATATCGTTAGAACTTTGGGATGTACACTTTGGGCTTTTCAACTGTATTACATGTTTCTGAACCCTTGGTGAGGACACGTTTTAAGTACTTGGTGCCCTAATAATTTTTTTACCACTTACAAAAATTCCGATTCTCCAAGTATTTCAATAAAATTCTAATTAGAAAAGATGTTCAGCCACACATTAATATTAGCCTTCATCCCTAAACGTACAGGGTTAAATTTGTAGATAAAATAGCGCGTAGATTTAAAAGTGTAGAGTTCAATGTGCAGAGTTTCTTCATGCAGAGTTTAGTGTGTTTAATGTGCTCAGTTTAATTTGTAGGCCTTTTGATCAGAAAAATGTATATCATGACAGTATATAACTTGTAGAGTTTAAAGTGCAGAGTTTAATGGGAAGAGTTTATTTGTGTACACTTTAATGTTCAATCTTTCCAATTTTCGAGGTTAGTGTGTAGAGTTAAATATGCAGGGTTTTTGCGTGAAGACTTTAATGTGCACAGTTAATGTATACAGTCCTAGAAAATTCATTTATGAAAAGTTGTAGAGTTAAGCGTGGAGAATTGCGTGTGTAGACTTAAATGTGTAGACTCGACGTTTACGCATAATGTGCAGAGTTCATACCATGTGTAGATCCGATATGTGTATTATTGACCGGGCCCCCGTTATTTGTAGCAGCGGCTATTCTTATTGTTAATATTATGCTAATAATTTGTAATTAAAACTATTTTATCACTGTTCAAAATGAAAAAAATATATGTGAATTTCCTTAATAAAAAATTATTAAACTGAGAACCAATTCGAAATTTTTACATCTGGGGGAGGGGGGATTTTCAGAAGATTTGTACGTAACGCTGTCAAGATATATATTTTTAAATCAATTCTAAGTTAATCTCACTATAGTCAGTATCAAAAATAATAAAATCACTTCATTCACTTCTTTCAATAAATTAAAACAGAGAACTCAATGATCTCTGAATTTAATTTAATTTTTTGAATCACGTTTAATTCTTTTGAATTTACCTAAATTCCTTATTTATTAATTCAACTGTAGTTTTTTGGATTTAAAATTTTCTTTAATTCACCATAAAGACTTTTAAATTCACCTTAAATTCTTATGAATTTTAATAAATTCTTATTCACTACTTCTATTTACTCTATTTATCTGAATTCAGTTGAATCTTGTTGGATTTAAAATTTTTATTTTATTCATTTGAAATCTTTTAAATTCCTTTGAATTTTACTGAAAATAATGGAATATTTTGGATAAAGAAATTGTTTCAAAGTTAATGTGAATTCGTTTGTACTTCAACCTGAATTCTTTTTAATTATGGAAAACGTGATTTTGGTAGGTCTTACGCTCTTCCATTAAATTGAAAAATATGTAATAAACGAAAATTTATGAAAAGGTTCGTTTATTGAATTTTCTGACGTTTCGGCATCACTGCGTGCCTTTTTCAAAGAAATCTAAAATAACTTTCTATGAATAAAAACAGTTTTATTACATTATAATTAAAATAATTTTAAGTAAAAGAGATCAAATACCTGTGTTTTATTTGAAGTGAAAAACAAAATTCTTCAAAATTGAAGTAAAACATGTCAATGTTATCTGAGTCAAATATTACAAATAAAATCAAGAATAAAAACAGTTGAAACTTCAGTTTTGGTAACATGTGAAAAATAATTTGAAGAAAAAACCTCTAAATTTTAAGAGGCTTTTTTATAAATATGATTACATCCTTATAAAAAAGACTAAACAACTTTTTAATAGTCATGGACAGGCGACGAACATATGACTAAGTAGAAATAGGAATACACATTAAGGCTGTAAAATAATCAGTACAAACTAAAGGATTTGAATTTAAAATTATTTTATGATACTTTGATATATTTTATTAACATTCATAATTTCTGTCTGTAAATTAAGAGAAATATTACGACATTCATTTATAAATATGGATTCCAATATTCTTCTTTTGTGTGTATTTTTTTCTTTGGCTAGAATTTTAATATTTTTGAAATCGAAATTAAAATAATGGTCAAAATTCCAGCAATGCTGTGATAGACCTGTGTTTAGATTTCCAACTCTGCAATGTATTTTGTGTTCAGAGACTCTAGTTTTTATAGTCTTCTCCCTGTTTCACCAATATAAACTTTTTCACAGCAATTACATTTAATGAGATATGCAATGCCAAATAAATTATTAGTAGTATCAATATCTTTTTGATTAGACAAAATTTTTTTAGGAGTGTTATTATTTTTAGAATAAACATTTCTGTTAAATTTCTTTAGTGAATTTATCAACCTTTCAGAGAGTCCTTGAACATGCGGTAGCGCAACTTTTAAATCTGATTTATTATACGTGTTAATCCAGTTATTTTGGGTGCCGTTCATTTTTCGGAACGGACAAAAATTAAGAACGGTAAAATTTCAGCATGGGTTGTAATACATAATGGTAAAACCGAGGAATAGCAAAAAGTCGGAACTAGGAATAAATCGGAAATCCAAAACTCTGAAAGGAATTTATTCGAAAACCAAAGAAGTAGTATGAGGAAAAATTCGGAAGCTTAATGATTAGGAGCTTGAACAATTGGGAATAAGTAAATATACTTAGAGGAAAAATTCGGAGAGTAGAAAAAATCAGAATAATAAATAAATGTACCTATTAGCAGGTTATAATTGTTTATTTATGGGAGCAAACAAATATTTATCACAATGAATGTAAATATCATATCATAATTAATTTATGTTGTATATTAAAAATTGTTTTTAAATTATATAATGATAAACAATAATTATTTTTTCGTGAAAACCCTAAAACTTTCGATTTTTTAGGTTAAGCAAATTATGCTATCCGTAATTATAAATTTTTTACGAAAGAATAATTATTTTTTATCATTATATAATTTAAAAACAATCTTTAATGTACAACATAAATTAATTATGATATGATATTTACATTTACTGTGATAAATATTTGTTTGCTCCCATAAATAAACAATTATAACCTGCTAATAGGTAAGCTTATTTACTATTCTGAATTTTTCTACTTTCCGAATTTTTCCTCTAAGTATATTTACTTATTCCTAATTATTACGCTTCCGAATTTTTCCTCATACTACTTCTTTGGTTTCCGAATAAATACCTTTCAGAGTTTTGGATTTCCGATTTATTCCTAGTTCCGACTTTTTGTTATTCCTAGGTTTATCAATTATGTATTACAACCCATTCTGAAATTTTACCGTTCTTCATTTTTATCCGTTCCGAAAAATGAACGGCACACGAAATA